>JAKGRZ010000072.1:0-121986 GCA_022537955.1 Schmidtea mediterranea | reverse complement strand
GATAGTTGGTAATAGTAATAAATATAGTAATATTAATAATAAAATAGTAATGCTAATAATAAATAGATCAATAATAATAAATAAAATTGTTTAGGTAGGGATACTAAGTATATATATAAATTATATATATATATAATAAGCATAATTAAAAGAACAACTACATAAAAACAACGAAATATTATTAATATAAATACATTAAGAATATAATTTACAAATACATCATAAAATAATAAATAAATAATAATAATAATAAACTAATAATAATAGAATGCATAATACTTAGATATAATAAATAAACTGATATAATATAATAAATTATTTGGGGAATAACAATAATAAATATATAAAATCATAAAATAACTACATGTTAGGGTAGGACAAGAATATATAATTATAAATAAACACTACATACAGAATTTTAATAAATTAATACATTTAAAGATTATTTTAAAAATACACATAAAAATAAATTAAAATTATTTTCTGCCTTTCTGCAAGCTGGGACTTTGTCTATAAAATTATAATATATAATAATAATAAAAATATATAAAATGAAAAATAATCAAATATATAAATTTAATATACATCGCAACGTTGTACAGAAATAAACGCGTGGGTAGCAATATTAATAGTTAGGAAAATTGATATCAACATATACATTAAATTATACAATAATAAATAATATTCAAAATAAAGAGTTAGTTTAATAATAAATGTATTACTCATCACTATTGAAGCAATATAAATGTATTTACAATTAAAAATTCTCGTAGTCGACGCCTGGTGATGTATAGAAACAATAAATAAGGACAGTATCCTAATAATAATCCTGATCTAAAAGTTGGTAATAGTATAATTAATAATAGTAAATATAATATATCAAGTAATTTATAAGCTAATATAATGATTAGAATAATAATAATAATAATAATATAAAATTTAAGGTTAGGCGGATAATAATAATATTGAATAAAAACACATAATAAAACAAACGAATTATTAATAATAAATACATTTAAAATATATTTACAAAATAACACATCAAATAAAATAAGGTTACTGGTTTGTCTATTTAAACGTTTTTGTGTTATCCCGTAACGAATATTAAATAATTTCTAATAAGTTACCACTCGGCAACCCGTTGCTTAGGAAACGTTGGAAAGAGTGTTGCGAGTGGGTGGGATTTTGTCCGCAAAAAGTGAGCGTTATTAACTAATTGCCTTGTAATGCCGGACAATACCTCTGGGTCCAACGAGGGTCAATATGACATAATGCTCGCTTTGAAAGTCCCTTGTTGTGATGCTATTAGGAATTTAGAGTTCATTAGAAGAGAATCTGATTAATGTCTACTGGAAGATAAGGAGACTACTACTCGTGGAGAGTAAGGGTATTCGTATTTGATTCAGTTTAAATTCATCGCTTGAACAAACAACAGGAAATATAATCTATAACAAGCATATGAAATGAAAGATTAGTCACACTCAGTCTTAATTTTAGTTTTATTTAACACCGAGCGGTCTCCGCGCCTGGCTCGTTCTTTTTCGCCCCGGCCTAGATAGCTGTTGGATGTTTGTTGGTGGGGTTCGCCTGTGTTGAGATATGGTCACTGACTCCGATAGAGACCACTGATGGGCGAAAACCAGAGGTAGGTTTAGGCCGCCCTCCGACTGGCGGACAAGGCAACCCACAACCCCTATATCCTTGTCATCGAAGTTTTGGGTTCATCTGTCTCACATCGCCAACCCTTTGAGCAGCACAGTGAGCCGTTGATTTTCGTGTCGGGTCCACACCCCAGCGCTATTGTCTGATTTGGCGCAATTCTCGGTTAACACTGGAAGGATTATGTTCGTGTGAGATTGTTTAGTCCCTGGGCACGGGCCAGTTCAATGTAGCAGTTCGTAGAATCCCATTGTACTAAATTTAATAAATATTTCGAATTATTAGATGCTGACTCGAAATGTTTAATATCTTCAAAACATAAGAAACTTTCTATTGTAATATATCAAGACAAACCAAAAAAAATAGATCACAAAAGAACGAAACTATTATTTACAAAGAAATTTTATACATGGTGAGTGATCGATCAGTCCTAAAAGGTCCTCATTAATAGAGCATATGGTTCAGGAGTCTGTGAAGCCCCTCTCTCACCCAATCTCTCGGGAAGAGCAGTTGAAATTATCATCACGGAGTCGCTTGGTTAAAGAACCCGAGTGGATTTTGCCGGTTGGGGTCTTCCCTGTAGTTGAAGGGAACCTTGATTGAGGGGGTGGCGTAGCTGTTGGCGACTCGACGCTAAGAGGTCCTCCTCAACGTCGCCAAGTGCTGCGGGCCCTACATCACCTGTGATGTCCACCGCTGCCAGTTGGGTGGTGTCTCGAGACGACCGAGGAGATGCGGGCCGTTTCGCGGATCCCCTCAGGCCGGGCTCCAACTTCCTCCCATTGTTGTCAGCCAGCCATGGTTGTGGTTCGCTCTCCATTGAATCGCGCGTTGAGTTGTTGAGCTCATGTCGAGGAAACTCGGAGGCATCCTTCCTGTCGGAAATTGTTCCCATCCCATGCTCCGCCGATTGTGCAGAACAGAGCGTGGGACACACATCAACGGTCCGAGTTTTCTAAAGTACACAATCATGCACAGTCCCTCAACTCATAAGTAACAATCAGTATCTTGTATGATTCATTTAGCCTAACTTGACAAGTAGATTTTCCCAATATCACAAAA
Source organism: Schmidtea mediterranea (assembly GCA_022537955.1). Classification (NCBI taxonomy): domain Eukaryota; kingdom Metazoa; phylum Platyhelminthes; order Tricladida; family Dugesiidae; genus Schmidtea; species Schmidtea mediterranea. Next base: position 119,265 of record JAKGRZ010000072.1, on the reverse strand, counting down.
GTAGGACCGAAACGGCACATTCTTAAGCTCGAACTTTAAAAGCGGAATATCCTTATTCGTATGTGCATTATCTAAGGGGCATTGAAACGGTAGAAATTGATATTTGTAAAATGTAAACAAAAATAAAAAATAAAAAAATAAAAATCAAATTTGATTCGACTTAATTCGCTAGACTGAAAATTTAAAATCGTAATTAGTGATCCTTGTTCCAAACCTATCATTACTTTAATGTGAACTTTGTTGATATCAAGTCAGTACAAAAAAATAACAGGTTAATATGGGAATCAATTTAGTATAGTCTGCACGTCTACGTAACTCTTGATCAAATTATGTTATCGCAGATACAGGCAGATCTTAGGTAATATTATTAATTCAATTGTGACTTTGTCGATAAGTAACTATATTAGCAGCACGATTAATATTATAAACATGGATATGTCCTTATTATTGTTATTAACATCACCAGTGTCGACAATACGAGAATTTTTATTTGTAAAACTATTCATTATTATTATGGTGCTCAATTTAAATTTGATTAGTATTATTACTATCATTACTATTATTATTAAACTAAAGTAGTGGGATGTGTCACATCCAGCACATGTCACATCCAGCACAGTACCCCCCCGGCTGAGAGAAAATTTTTCTAAGTCCAAAAGACAAAGACCATGACTCATTCAAGGTCATTTAAACAAAGACCATGACTCATTCAAGGTCATTGGATGACTCATCATATTTTTTCAAGGTCATTTAAACAAAGACCATGACTCATTCAAGGTCATTGGATGACTCATCATATTTTTCAAGGTCATTTAAACAAAGACCATGACTCATTCAATGTCATTGGATGACTCATCATTTTTATTCAAGGTCATTAAACAAAGGGACCATGACTCATTCAGGTCATTGGATGACTGCATCATATTTTTTCAAGCGTCATTTTAAAACAAAGGCCGTGACTCATTCAAGGTCATTGGATGAACTCATCATATTTTTTCAAGGGTCATTTAAACAAAGACCATTGACTCACTCAGGTCATTGGATGACTCATTCAAAAATTTTCAAGGCATTCAAAGTTAGGTCAAGGTCATTCAAAAGTTTGGTCAGGTCATTTTATTTTTAAACATTTTTAAATTTAAATTTACTACTTATTAAAAATAAGTATATTATATTTTGTAAATTTATTTTTATTATTTTTATTATTATTACTATGATTATTATTATTATTGAAAAGCCGAGCAAATACAAACAATTTTATTTATAAAGAGACGATTCTAGCTATAGTAGTTATGTCTATGAGCTTTATTCAAAGCCCCATTCCACATGACTTCCGATATTGGGGCGGGCGCAGCCAATTGACATCCATCACCACAAGGGTATTCGGTTCCATATCTTTTGACAAATTGTTTTGTTCGATATCCCATTAGGGAACTCATCGATTACAGAATATTCCATTTGAATGTTGATTGAATGATCAAGTCTGGATTATGGATTGCAGGCTTATCCATGATTCCATGTATTTCTGATAATAGAATCCAGACGTCTTTAATTAACTTTAAAATATCATCTAAAAGCAAGTAATATAATAATATTAATATAAATTACCGTAATGTTTAATTTCATTCATAGCTTGAACTGCGCTTTGGTACAACCATTTTAATGATAAAAAATGAAAATACAATTACTTTTATACTAATTTAGAGACACACACACAACACATCTTTAGCTAAACAATAAATATTAATTTATATGATTTAAAATGATTAAAGAAATTTTATTATTATATAGTTTTATATGGCCAACTCAATTGTGTAAACGTTCAAGGGTAAAATTCGAAACAAGATGTGTATGTCCAGATACCGCTGGTATTGATGGATATTTGTGTATATTGATAGATTTAGGGGGCCTAGATATTTTTGCAAACTCTCAGTCAAATAGATTTATCTGAAAGAATGAGGTAATTAGAATTCCGATTTGAATACATATGAGAGCTTTAAAAAGAGCCTAAAAAACGAATTATATCATGATATTATATATTTAAATAAGACATTGTACTATCAAAAATGAATTAAGAAACCTCAATATTAGAATGAAAGAAATCATAAACTTAATGAAAAAATGAGAATTCAAGTTCAATCATAGTATAAAATTTTTTCTAATAAAACAACTGATCAGTTCAATGTATAATGAAATTACAACAACCACCCAGTTAACAGTGGCGGCAACAGCTTTGAAAGAAGTTAACATAGCAACAAATCATCATTGCCATTTCCATTATATATTTTTACATATTTTCTTAGTATTTACATGATTCTGATTGGCCGAATATTAGTATAATAAGCTTACACTTTCATTATTTTTATTAAAAATGCCAGAAACTAAATTTTTTTATAACTGTTGAATGAGTTGGTTCTCTAATAATAGAGAGAAGATGAAATCATTAAAAACATTTTGAAATTTATGGTAAACCGTTACCGAGAAATCGTTGAAAAAATTCTCAATTTGCCACCATTGAGAGAGAAAGAAGGCATTCCAATTCAATATTTAGTTTACATGTTTCGGATGAAAATAATAAATGGATGCGATATAAATAGTAGGATTAATTGTACATGAAACACAATGATTATTAAAATCTGGATCCGACTATGAAAAATTATTTCAATGGGTCTACTTAGAGGTATATTACGTTATATTATTATTAATATTATTATTATTATTTAGGTGATTAGAAAAACAAAAAATTGATCCCGTGGGTTAGGAATCAAACGGTGGATGGACAACGATTATTTCAAGTTGCCGCAGAAGCCAAACGCTCTGATTTATATATAGAATTGCAATTTTATTAAAACTGTTCACTGGAGTATCTCGTTTTATTTTTTATGTAATAAGGTTTATCATAGATTTTATAAATATTGTCTTTGTTATTTTTATTAATAAAAAACTATATTTTAAGGGATTTATTGGATTATTACATGACATTCTTCATCACCACAAGATTCTATCATAATATTTTCTATAACATGATCAGATACAATCTAAATTCCGATAAGGCTTCATCTTTTTCGGTAGCTTCTTCAACATTAATATTTTCTTCAGAAATCATTTAATATTTCTAGTATCTCCATCATTAACAATTTCATCACTCTGACATCTAGAATCACTCTTGACATTCCGATTCGCAATCCGATTCTGTTACTCAATGCTTTTCAACAAGAGTCAACATATCTCTAATTTTTACACCGGTTTATTTCTCAAGGTTATCAAACAAAAAGTTTTTAAATATTCTAAACGCAAAATTTAATTAATTATTTTATATTTTATATTTTACCTTTTTCAGACATCATTTTAACATATTTTAAACTACTTATAATTTTTGTTTATAGAATAACAAAGAAACATTAATACATTTATTAAACCACTATACATTAAAAACGTGAAAGTCTTTAGCAGTAACAATTTTCCAGATTGGAGAAAGCACATTCGTTCTTTTTGATCTGCTTTATATCCTGGATTGTTATTGTTAATATACCAGTTTTCCCCCCCGTTCTTTGAATCCTTTCTGTAAATGGCATTTCATAATATCTGGTATATTGACTCGTGAAGAAAGCATTTTCATTGGCCATTTTAATTGAATTGATCTTTTTGAATGTATTATCAATATCCTTGATATCTTACATTGAGAGAGTACCAGCAAGAGATTGAAATTGACGTTTTATTGAGTTTGACTGGATTTGCCAATTCATAATAGGCTCTTTAAAAAATTACATTTATAATTGGGAACATTCTGAACTGGTGGACACATCTTGGTCCATTGTTTGATTTTATGATCTTTATAATGGTTGGTGACGCACTTTTATCCCTGACATACTGATTAACCAATCAGATCATGCATGATCACAAGACAATGCATGATAAGTGATGATAAGTGCAAGACAAGTGGCGTGACTGGGAAAACTGTATTGTGAATTTTAACTTCGTGGGATTTTGTATATTGTTTTTAAAGCATTAATCTATATAAAATGTATTATTAACATCACGTGTTTTATTATTATTATTATTATTTTTTATTATTATTTTATTATTATTATTAATTATTAATATTTTTATTACATTATACAAATTAAAATTACTATATTACTATTATTATTTACTATACAAAATAAAATACTATTATTACTATATTACCAAAACTTAACAAAAAATAAACTATTACTATTATAATATTATACCAAAACAATAAAACTCTTACTATCAACACTAAAACAAAACAACAAAATAAAGTACAAAAAAACATTTATTACCGAACAATAAAAACTACCAAAACAATCAAAATAAAATTACATTTATGTTCGTAAAAGTTGCATTTTTTTGAAATTTCGTATTGGGAATTTTTGTTCAGGATTCCCATTCGACATAGCGCTGATATCGGAAATCACAGCAGCCTAAACCCAGAATGCAGGGTATTTTCAGTTTTCCATCTCCTTGACTGTTTCGGTTTATTTTTTTCATTGTTCCCAAAGGGTTGTTTAATCAGGATTTGAAATATCGATTCGTGTTTCATTATATATCAACTGTTGATGCATTGAAGGTTCTTGATCTTTCAAAATCTCCTTTTACTTTGAGGATTAGTAATAAATAATTACGCTCGTTTAGCATTGGACGCATATTTGTCTAAATAAAATATAAATAAAAATGAAATAAAAATGATAAATTCCTACCGTCTTCCAGCGATATTTTTCCTTTGGCATTAAGCCTACATAATATTTCCATTTTAAAAATTGAAAATAAAATGAATAAGCAATTTTGTTTTAATTTCAATTTTCAATTACCAATCAGATATCAACCAATCCGGTGGATCTTCATTTTGTATGTCACAAACAATATTTTTTGTACTCTAGATTTCGCACCCCTAATATGTACTATTTTGCCGCTAGCAAACACGTTAACACAACATTGGGTTGTATTTTAAAAGCCTCAATGCAGGAAATAATTTTCTCGGCTCGAACATACAAAGACATCTTTGTTGACATGTTTGTATAGATTGATAGATTGTCCATATCTCCATGGTAACTGTAATTGACTGTATTAAAGATCCTTGTATTCTATATTTGTAATTTATTGACATCTAAAGGTTTCTGGCATCCCATGATTCTGCATTTGCCGGATTTGAAAATATTATAGGGTATTTTTCCACTCCTATCTTACCAATTTGCTGAGGTTTACCATTTGGAAACGTCATTTTTTGATACATCAAAAATTCCTTTATATTTTATTCTGTGATAACATAATTAAACAATAATTGAAATATTAATCTATATATTATGATTTTTAGGAAGCAGTCATTTTAAATCGTATAATATAACAAAAACCTATTATTATACAAATTAATAATGGACTTAATGAAATGATGCTGTATTCAAATCGTCGGCCCAAGTGGTTAGTGGAAAACTTATGTTTGTTGTGTAAATTAATGAAATTAATTTATTTCAACAAAAATCAAACAGATTTATTGGCATAGGGGTGCAGATGAAGACATAGGATTAACTCAGGATAATTTTCTGTAAATGAAAAAGCATGAAAATAGTAAAGGTTCTGATAAAACTGGTCAAGTCGTTTAAGGAAAGGTGATGTCAATCATTATTGATGATGTATCAGGAAGCTAATAAAGAAAAGGATTTTAATTAATTTATTCACAAAATCAGTAGACATGTTGGGTTACTGTGATCTTTATTAACTCAAATCTATTTCACAGGGTGGTGCACATCGAACAAGGAATTTAAATGTTCAATATTTAGTATTTCAAGAATTTCCTAGAGATGAACATTATTGATTTTCTTTGCTCGACAAGCATACCCTAATATCGTAATTTTCTCATCAGTTGCATCAAGTGCTACAAAATCACCACATGGATATATATTTCTTTGATTTCACACAACAATGTAAAACGATGATTTACGGGTAAAACAGATATTTTTCAATAAGAAGGTTCCATTGGTATATTAAACAAAGTTGAAAACTTTAACATGTAAAAAATGTTTTGAAATCCAGGCTTTAAAAATATTCCGAAAAACTTAGACATAATACTTAAAAGACTATAAAGAAACGTGTTCCACCAAAAACTAGTTATACACCATCTAAAAAGCTAATAACCGAGAATTACCCTGCAATGAATCTAATTTCGAAAAACATTATTAAAAAGAGTAAGAAAAAAGTTAAAATTGTAAAAATCATAGGAGTTTCCATATTTTAATGCATTGTTAAAGGCTTCGAGTATGAAAAGAATGTTCTATTTTACAATCATTTCCAACTTTTGTTGTCGATGATTTACTCAAAATTCTATTAAAAGTAGTCAGAGGTAAAATTAAAATCAGTAATTCTAAAAAACTAGTACTGAATAAACATCGTAAGCCTTTGTTATCACTAGTAATAATAAAAATCGTAAGCAAATGAGAAAAATCATATATAAACAACAAGGTGGTTTTATTGGAGCAATGTTACCATTAGCATTATCATTATTATCACAATAAACGATGGGGCAATCATTACCTAATGTTAAATTTAAAATTTAAATCATCTTGTTGTAATGGAGAAGATTTGGACGAACCAGAGACGAAGCAGGTTTCGGTGGAGTGGCAAAGTTAAAGAAAAGAGTCCCAAAGTCGAAAAAGGAAACGCAAAAGTGGTTGTCAGATCAGCTTGCGTACAGTTTAAACAAACCAATGCGGAAAAGATTTCCAACGAGAGCTTATAAAACATTCGGTATTAATGATTTATGGCAAATGGATTTGATGGAGATGATACCGTATTCGAAAATTAACAAGGGTTTATAAATATATTTTAACGTGTATTGATGTTTTCAGTTGTTTTGCTCGCGGTGTACCAACAAGACAAAATCTGCAGAGGAAATATCTAAAGCAATTAACTCAATGTTTAAAAATGAGCATCCATACAATTTGCAAACCGATTTAGGTATTATTATTATTATTATTATTATTATTATTATTATTATTATTATTATAATTATTACTATTATTATTATTATTATTATTATAGGCAAGGAGTTTTACAATAGTAAAGTTTAGCAAATCCTGGATCGTCTCAAAATAAATCATTATTCTGTACATTTCAATACAAAGCCGCTCATGTTGAAAGATTTAACCGGACATTGAGGGATAGATTGAAGAAATATTTCGTGCATCAAGGTAATAAAATATGGATAAATGTATTACCGAAAATACTTGTTAGTTATAATAATTCATCACATCGAGGTCTGAATGGTTTGAGACCCGTAGATATCAGCTCGAAAACATTAGCTAAATCAGTACGATCTAAAACAGTTGCTATTACAAAACCAAAATATAAAGTTGGTGATTACGTTAGAATTAGTAAAATATCTGCTTCACCTTTCATCAAAAATTTCGATAGTAATTGGAGTGATGAGGTATTTCAAATTACTAAAATTAATACTAAACAGAGTCCTGTAATGTATGTTATTAAAGATAGTGATAACAATTTAATACAAGGGAAATTCTATGAACAGGAATTACAAGTTATTTCCAAACCTACAGTGTTCAGAATTCAGAAAATATTGAAAACTAAAATGGTGGGTAAGGATAAACAATACTATGTCAAATGGCAAGGATATCAAAAACCCTCATGGATATCATCAAAAGACCTAGTAAAATGAGTTTCTATACAATTTTACCGAGCAATAGTTGCCCACTAATCCATCCGGAAAATCAAGCAAGTAAATTTATGGTTGATCTTCAAAATCCCATTTATTTACATGGAAATTGGGAAGTTGCTTTGCAAGACTTTACATTTGTGTACAATACATTCCCATTTTATAGTCATTGTAAAATCGGTTACAAGAAACGTGTACCCAAACCTGTAGTGTATTTTCTCAATCAATAATTTTGAACGATATTGTCATATTCCGAATCAGATTTTAGATGAAAATTGTGGCATGTTTTTCAAAGATGGATTGAATGTTAGTTGTGATTATAGTCCATTTACAATAAAGTTTGAAAGTATTGAGGATGCCAAGCGAATGGGTTGTGATAAGCTTAGCATTGTTGTTCCTGGTACTGAATACCTAATACGTTTCAAAACATTTGATGAAAAAAGTGTAACAATCGAAAACATCAAAATATCACTATCATATATTAATGAAGTTGAAGAGACATTTACATTTAGTAATGATTTATATATTGAAACACTTGAAGAATTACATAAATATATTTCATTCAATTGTTTACATATATTTAAAACTATTGAATTTGTTAAAGATGGATTATGTAAATTCAGTCTGAATAATAACATTTGTGAAATTACATTTGATAAAAATTTGGCTAATACATTGGGATTAGATAAGCAAACATATAGGACAAGTGCTTTTGGTGTACGCAAACCAAAAATAATAAAACTTCATAGGCAAATGTTCATATATACTAACATCATCGATCCTATAATTGTTGGTGATTCTTTGGTTCCTCTTTTGAAATCTGTTTGGGTTGATAAACATGACCAGGATGAAGTTGTCAATATAAATATTGATAATCCATGTACTTACGGTATCAACATCATGTATAAACAATATAGAAATAAATATTCGTGATGATAGCGGTAAATTTATTGAATTTAGTAAAGATACAAAAACTCATTTGACATTACATTTTCGTAAATTAGATGGCCAATAAACGATATTATTAGTATGTATAGTGGTAAGCCAAAGTGGTGGCGAATTACCATATTTTATTGGTAAACAGTATGGATCAGGTTGGTTGAGAACAATTGGTAGATTTGCACTTCCTATTCTTAAACGCCTTGGTAGTTTTGGTATGAAAACTGCTAAGATGTGATAATGAATGAGCAGAAAATATTGCCATCTCTGAAATCAAATGCATTATCCGAGTTAGGAAAGTTCTACCTAGTGTTGCAGGTATGTTTCAAAAACAAGAACCTGCACCAGCTCAAAAACGTAAAAGACATCATAAACATATAAACAAACGAATGAAAAGGACATGGAACTATATTTCAAAAATGATTTGTGGTAAATCTGAATTGTGCTTATTTGATAGACCGTCTCCCAAGCAGTAATTGAAATGGGGGCCTTGAAGAGGTATTCCCGATGAATTCTATTATGGATAGTAGAACCGATATTGAATTTTATATTAATGGTTCCAAACTGAATATTTAGATTTGAATGATACATTGTTAACTGTTCAGATCAAAGTTGTAGATAAAGATAGAAACCGTTGGGTGAACCTAGTGATGTAATACCAAACAATTTCTTGTTTCATACACTTTTAAAGATGCAGTTCTCGGATTTAATAATATCAAGATTGAGGGTGGTAACAGTACATATATTCACAAAGCTCTAATAGAAACTATTATAAGTTACAATAGTGATACTAAAAATACATGTTTAACTCCTATGGGTTATGGTAGTGATGATGATAGGAAAAAGTGGATTAAAGGCTCGAAATTATTTACCATGTGCTCATCATTACAACTCGATTTTATGGATCAACCGAAATATTTACTCCCAGGTGTTAATGTACACATTAGATTGAAAAGATCTGATTCGGCATTATCACTAACAAGTGCCACCACAACACCAATTCTTCAAATTAGTTGATGCAAAATTATTGGTAAGAAGAGTTCGTGTTGAGCCTTCTGTATTAGCAGGTCATCAATTGGGGCTTAATTCTAAGCATGCAATATATCCATTGAAAACAAAGGAAATTGTTCAATTTGCTATTGCTAAGGGTTCAGCTTCTTTCTATAAGGAACAAATATTTGGAGATAGAAGAATGCCCAACTTTATATTGGTAACATTTCAAAGTGAATCTCAATATAATGGATCATACTTAACATCGAGCTCAATTTTCAAAAACTTTGGTGTAACATCGCTAACTTTATCGAAAAATAGTGATTATAGAGAAACATATACTCAAGATTTCGAAAATGATAATTATTGTGCTACATATATGCAGAGTATAGTTAGAAATATGGGTTATTTGGATAAAAACCTTAATTGTGGTATAACTCTTGAAGATTTTAAAAGCAAATATCCATTCTTCACATTTGTTTTGGCACCCGATTTCGATTTAAATCAGAGTCAATTACCTCAAAATGGTAATTTACGATTAGATATAAAGTTTGCTAAAGCTACAACTGAACCGGTACATGTTGTAATATATGGAGTGTTTGAAAATGAAGTTCAAATAACTGCAAACAGAACAGTGTTGGTTTGAACAGAGTTCAAACATTGTTGGTTTGAAAATGTTGGTATAAATGTATAGATAATTTATGATAGTTTGTCATGGAGTAAGTTTTTAAATGTATTATTAATATTATTGATGTAGTTCTGTTCAGGTCTATCGAATTGGAAAACAAATACTAGGACATGAATTTTTAGGGGTTTTTCCTCTTGATAAAATTCCATATTTACGTAATAATCAAGCCATAATCGTCAATACTCAATCATCTCATCTCGGTGGAGAACATTGGTTAGCAATATATATGAAGCCTAGCAAGATATTTGTATTTGATCCTATGGGTTTCTATTATCCGGCTTTAATGGTTTCGAAACTGCAAACAATGGGTAAACCTATTGTCTATAATAAAACTATGTATCAAAAACCATGGACCTTAACATGTGGTCAACATTGTTTAGCTTGGTTATTATCCAAGAGATTTGATGATTAATAAATGTATTAATGTTTATTGTTATGTTTTAACTATTAATATTTTTATTTATTATTACTTTTTATAAATATTATTATTTTTATTTTTATTATTAATATTATTATTATTATAATTATTATTATTATTAATATTATTTTTATTATTATTATTATAAATATTATTATGTGTTTAATTAAAGCTAATGCATCATCACAAAGACAGTGCATGATAAGTGCGTGATCACAAAGACAGTGCAAGATAAGTGCGTGATCATCACATGATAAGTGCATGCATACACAAAATTGAATAAAGAAAACACATGCAAACTCAATGTATGTGATTTACAAAGAAAACACATACAAACTCAATGTATGTGATTTTACAAAGAACGCATGCAGTCACAGTGTAGACTGCATGTGTTTTACAAATAAAACATGTCTAAAAATCTCTCACCTATATGTGTGTATTGCTTAAATATGATTGGGTAAATCCTGAAAATATTATTCTCTTTATAAACATTGACAAATGTAGAATTTGTCACAATTATTTCAAAATTTTACTCGCGGGATTTCAAAAATTTTAAAATGGAGAACTCAAGAATTTTACGCCAATTGTTGGTCGATGAAAATGGTAAGGATTTTTAATTTATTTTTAATTTTATTATTATATTTTTCTAGATTGGTATACTTTAACAGAAATACAAGATCAGTTAGATCGTCAAAATGATGTTATAATTATCGAAGATGATGGTAAATTTTAATTTTATATATGTTTTATTTATAAATTATTTTAGAAGTTATTTTAATCGAAGATACAATTGTTATCAGCGATAGCGAAGAGGATATTATCGAAGATGGTAAATTTTAATTTTATATATGTTTTATTTATAAATTATTTTAGAAGTTATTTTAATCGAAGATACAATTGTTATCAGCGATAGCGAAGAGGATATTATCGAAGATGGTAAATTTTAATTTAATTTTATTATATATTTAAAAAACATTTTAGTTGATTTGGATGCAGATGACAATAATTATGCCACCGTTTTTGGAGATGCCCCCATTTCTGGGATGACAATAATTATGCCACCGTTTTTGGAGATGCCCCATTTCTGGGGATGACAATAATTATGCCACCGTTTTTGGAGATGCCCTCGTTACTGGGGAAGATATGGAGGACCTCTCTTCTATAGAGGATGATGATTCGTCGGAATCAGGAGATAAATGTTAGTTTTTTATTTATTTTTATTTATCGAAATTAAGTTAATGATATTTGAAGTATTATTAAATATTACATCAAATATCAATAATTTATAATAATTTATAATAAATTTATAATAAGGATCTATTTATTTCAAAAGTTTTATGATAAATATATTTTTAAATTGATGAAATTTAAAGTATTATTTTAATAATACTTTAAATATCATTAATTTATAATATATTTTAAAAAGTATTATTACTGAAACATATATTAACATAATAAATTATAAACAAATATAGTTGAACAAATAGTTTTTGAATTATATAAGCATTTTTATTATAGATCTTACGTAATTGAATTATATATATGAATTATATAGGAATTATTTTAATAGATATTTTATTTAATAGTTTGCAGTGAGCATGCAAATTATTGTATTTAAGGTTTTATTTATTAGAATTATTTAATAGTTTGCAGTGAGCATGCAAATATTATTGTATTTAAGGTTTTATATATTAGAATTATTAAATAGTTTGCAGTGAGCATGCAAATATTATTGTATATAGGTTTATTTGTTAGAATTATTAGATATTTTATATCATAGTTACTTTATATAGGTTTTTAATTTAATATTTTTATTAGGCACTTTTTATCCAAGATATTGCATCTCATCATTGCAACATAATGAAAGTTGCCATGAAGAAATGAAAAAATATTACCGCCATAGATTTAATGGCATCAACTTTTTTATCTGCGCCATATGCAAAACATCCCAGAACATTAAATATAAAGAATTTTATAGGGAACATGGGGTTCATTTAAATTCTTTCAAGTCGAGTAAAATAAATATGTTTAAGAAAATTAATAAAAATAACGTCGATATTTTGAATATACTACAAAATAAAAAAACATCAAATAAAAGAATAAAAGACCTGCTGCACCTATTAAAATTAATATCCCAAATAAAATAATTAAAAAAGAAGTCATCGAAATCAGTGATGATGATGACTCTAATATTATAAATAATGAAAATATTATAAATAATATACCTATTATAAATAATGAAAATACTATAAATTATGAAAATATTATAAATAATATACCTATTATAATTAATGAAAATACTATAAATAATGAAAATATTATAAATAATATACCTATTATAAATAATGAAAATACTATAAATAATGAAAATATTATAAATAATATACCTATTATAATTAATGAAAATACTATACCTACTATAAATAATGAAAATATTATACAATTCGGAGGTTCTGTATTAGAGAATGAGCCGAACATTTCAGTAAATTTAAATGGCGCTATCAAAACTTTACGTTTTGATATATCTAACGCGCAACTAATTACAGTAACTTTAACTGAGCGAATCAGTAATAAATTAATTTTTGAGATAAATAAAATGGGGAGCGTTAAAATTCAATTCGCGATATTAATTAAATTTGAAAAAGATGGCGAGATCCGTGACAATTATTTTTCAAATAATGCGGAGACATTTTCAGATAACTTTTTAAGTGAAGGGGTTAATAAGCTTAATGAAAAAATAGAACAATTCACCCATTTAGGCAGTGGATGGCGTGTTATTAATATTATGGAAATTCATTTTATTTTAACAAAATATGCTCCTATTAATCGTTTGTCTGGACATAAATATATTAAAACCCCTTCTGCATTGAAAAATAAAGGAGCCATAGTAAATATAAAAAACAATGACGACAAGTGCTTCCTTTACTCTATTCTTTATTTATTAAAGAAAGATATAATTGGTGAAAACCCCAAAGAGTCTCTAAATATACCGAGTTTTTAGACGAATTAGAGTACGATGAGATCACGGATTGTCCCATGAAATTAATAAACATCCCAAAGTTCGAAAAGAAAAATTCGACTTTAAAATTAGCAATAAATGTGTTTTCGTACACACCAACTGTTATAATTGATGAGGTTCCAGATAATTATGTCTTTCACCATCCTCATTTAAGTTTGATCCATAGAAGCAAAGTCACTGACGGAAACCCTATTTATTTATTACTACTTGAAAATAATGATAGATATCATTATACCGCTGTGACCAATATCAACTGGTTAATGAATTGCCATCAAAACCCTGACTGTAACATTCAAATTAGATGTCGTTGGTGTCCACATTACCTTAATGGGTTTAGATTAGATAATGCATTCAATACACATGTTGCATTATGCGCCAAAAATCAGACTGGCACAACCCTATACACGCTCCCCGAAAATAAAAATTTAGAATTCCTAAATTATTCTAAACATATCACCCCACCTTTTGTGATTTATGCCGATTTTGAATCGGTTTTACCTCCTGATGATAGACATCATCAAATTCATATGCCTATTGCAGCAGGCCTTTTATTAATTAATAATTATACTAACACAAAATCATATTATTACTTTTAAGGACTTGATTGCATTCCTGATTTTCTTAAGAAAATTGAGGAAATTGCAACTGAAATTGTTATTCCGTACTATGATTCGGAAGGTGATAAATTGATAGGGCCTATGTCTTTCAGTGAGGTTCGACAGTTTAAATCTTGTCGAACCTGTTATTTATGTAAAAAACCGATTGTAAATCCGGTTAGAGATCATTGCCATTTTACTGGTAATTATCTAGGGGCAGCTTGCCGAAAATGTAATATAGCTCGTAGGATTTATCGGTTGCTACCTATAGTCTTTCATAATTTAAGAGGGTATGACCTTCACCATATTTTAAAATATGGTCTCGATCGCTTTCCTTCATGGAATTTAGATATCATACCGACCTCTACAGAAAAATTTATTTCATTAATTGTTCACATTAACAAATTGGCTGTTCGCTTTATCGACAGTATGCAATTTGTTAATTGTTCGTTAGCTAAGGCTGTGAAAACGCTAACTTCTCTTCCATTGACTTCGTCTGTCTTTCAAGGTTCTATAGTCGACTGTAAAGGTATTTTTCCATATAATTTTGCTGTTTCGGAGGAAGTTCTTGAGACTACTTATGAGTTGCCTCCAATTTGGGAGGGCGTAAGTGAAGATGAGTACGATAGGGCACAACTAATCTGGACGCAGCAAAACTGTAGGACTTTGCGTGATTATATGTTAATTTACCTTAAACTTGATGTATTCCTCCTTGCGGACTGTTTTCAACAATTCCGTGCCAAGGCTATTGTTTACAATGGTCTTGAACCTCTAAACTTTTATGGCATTCCTGGTATGTCATGGCTTCAGCGCTTATGACATTAACGGAACCCATTGAACTTTTACAGGACATGGAAATGTTCAATTTTTACGAAGGTGGAATACGGGGTGGGTTAACATTTGTTAACAAACATTACATTGCTGCTTCGGAGGATACAGAATTATTGTACATAGATATAAATAATCTGTATGGTTGGGCTCTCAGCCAAAGTCTTCCTTACGCTGATTTACTTGGGTGTATGATGGTTTGGATGAGGTTTTGAATGAATGTGCGAATGTTGTGGATATTGAAATCCTTCCATATGGATATACTATGGAAGTTGATATCGAGATTCCAGATAATTTACATGATTTTCTAAATGACTTTCCGATTGGACCGGAAAAGATGTGCCCACCAAATTCAAAAGTTGAGAAGTTAATGCTAACGCATTATCCTAAGAAGAACTATGTTCTTCATTGGAGGCTTCTCAGGCTTTATCTTTCTCTCGGGGCTAAGGTTACACACATACATAGAGCTATTAAATACAAGCAAGCTCCTATTTTTAAACATTATATCGATAAAAACACTAACTTGCGTGCAAATGCAGTTAGTGAATTATATAGAGATTTATTTAAATTGTATAACAACAGTCTGTATGGTAAATCTGTTGAGAACCTTAAAAAGAGGATGAATTTGCGATTATGTAATTCAGCTGAAAAGTTAATTACATATTCGTCAAAACCGGCATTTAGAAAAACAATAGAGATTAGTCATGGTCTTTGTTTAAATGACCTTGAAAAAATATGATGAGTCATCCAATGACATTGAATGAGTCATGGTCTTTGTTTAAATGACCTTGAAAAAATATGATGAGTCATCCAATGACCTTGAATGAGTCATGGTCTTTGTTTAAATGACCTTGAAAAATGTGATGAGTCATCCAATGACCTTGAATGAGTCATGGTCTTTGTTTAATTGACCTTGAAAAAATATGATGAGTCATCCAATGACCTTGAATGAGTCATGGTCTTTGTTTAAATGACCTTGAAAAAATATGATGAGTCATCCAATGACCTTGAATGAGTCATGGCCTTTGTTTAAATGACCTTGAAAAAATATGATGAGTCATCCAATGACCTTGAATGAGTCATGGTCTTTGTTTAAATGACCTTGAAAAAATATGATGAGTCATCCAATGACCTTGAATGAGTCATGGTCTTTGTTTAAATGACCTTGAATGAGTCATGGTCTTTGTCTTTTGGACTTAGAAAAATTTTCTCTCAGCCGGGGGGGGGGTACTGTGCTGGATGTGACATGTGCTGGATGTGACACATCCCACTACTAACTAACATTATTATTATTAATATTATTATTATTGTTAATTCAGTATTATTAGTAATATTAATATTGATTATCATCATTCCCATTAATATTGCTACCACCATTCTTGCCGATATTATTATTACTAACGATGATGATATTAGTATTGTTATTACTATTATTGTAATTAGTTATTACTAATTTTATCGATCAGTGATAAATACTTACATTAAGTAAAGAAAAAATAAACTGCAAAATTATTAATACAAAGGATTAAAACTCATAACAATTTATTTAATAAAAAATATAATAATAAAGAAAAATCACTAATTCGAATTTCCAATTTAAAAAATCCAAGTATAAATAAAAATTCCCAATAACTGAAATGTTGTGTAGATGATTAACCTAGAAAAGCTATAATTTAAAATCAACAAAACTAGCAATAAACTAACAAACTTACATTGTAGTAATTACTGATGCCAGAGGGTACCATCCATGAAGACTTGATTCTAAAGGAATTAATGGATGATTTTCCAATTGAATTTATGGATGATTTTTTCAAATTGATTTTGTAGATGATTTTTCAAATTGAATTTATGGATGATTTTTCAAATTGAATTTATGAATGATTTTTCAAATTGGATTTATGGATGATTTTTTAAATTGGATTTATGGATGATTTTTCGAATCGAATTTATGGATGATTTTTTGAATTAAATTTTATGGAATGGACACAATGAATTTCAAATGGTATTTACGAAATGCTTACAAGGTTTTTATGCATTACGAATTGCCGTATTTGGCCGATGTAATATTCTGAATAAATATTTTCTATCTATAGCCTTAGTGCGTCGAAACTTTTATTCCAAATACCATGGTAAAATTTATTCATTTATTTTCTTTTTTAGCCCACAGCCAAAACATACTACAAGTTAATAAAATAAAACACACTATCAAACTGTGTAAGTGCGTGTACAATCGCCAATAGTTCGTGCCCGTGAAGGCTCCGCCGTGAGGAACGCAGGAGCTGGAACGTCAATATTATCCGTACATACGGGAAATTGGAGGGTAAATGAGTAGTCCGTTGGCTGCTCCTTCATCATCCGTTTCCTAAAAAATTGACATAAATTTTAACAACAATCGGCTCAAAATATCTAACACCGAGTAGTCCAGTGTGCACTCATTAAATACATTATGAACATAAATAGATCTTAAGGACAAAGAGAGGGAATGGGTAGCGGGGAAAATTGCGAAATCGTTGCAACAGTTAAAATGAATAGCCATCGGAAAAAGATTAATCCGAACGACCAAAATCATGAAAAGTAATGTTTTTAAATAAGAATTAAATAAATTATGTTAAATTGAAACGGAAAATGTGGGCAGAACGCTGCGCAAATTTTTGGAAATAGTTAAAACATTTATCATAAAAACTGAAAAATAAGGGCGGAACGCTGCTCAAATTTTCCGAAATGATTAAAATAATAATAGAAAATAGTAAAGTAAAAGTGGAATGTTCTTCAAATGTTAGTATTATATTTTCTTGGAATCAAAAAATAAGGGTGGATCGCTGCTCAAATTTTCCGAAGTAATTAAAATACTTATTGAAAAAAGTAAAGTAAAGTGGAACGCGTAAAATAAGGGCGGAACGCTGCTCAAATTTTCCAAATCGATGAAAATACTTTATCGAAAACTACAGAAAAAGGATAAAACCGTAAAATAAGGGCCGAACGGTGCAAAATTTTTCGAATTAACATAAATACTTTATCGAAAACCGGAAAAATACAGATCGATTACAACTAAATTTTTATACAAGAAAAATATTTTATAAAGCGGAGGAATAATGAAGGATCCCTAGTAAAAACTTGATAATAATAATGATAATAGTAAGGATAATGGTAATTATTATTATAATAATAATAATAATAATAATAATAATAATAATAATTATAATAATAATAATAATAATGATCATAATCAGGATAATAATAATAGTAATAATGATAATAGTAGTAATATAATAAATGTAATGGTAATTATATAGTAATAAAAATAATAATAAAGGTAATAGTAGTAACAATTAATAAAGGTAATACATATAATAGTATCAATGATAAGGCAAGCAATAATACGTAATAGGGAACATTGTGGTTATAATAGGGATAAGAGTAAGAGAGATACTGTGTGAATATTTAACATAACAAAAGGTGCACAGGCCAAAGAATAATCATCAACACGGACAACGATAAGAAGGACTATGGGAATGGACATAACAGTGAATGATATGAGAGTATAGGTTTACATTTGAAAGATATAGGAGAATAATGGGACCTAAAAATCGAAATCTAGCACAGGCTTTCTATCGGCAGCTCGTTGGACCCATGAATCGTTCGGTCAATTATAGCATTAGTAATAGCGCTCACTTTTTGCGGACGATCTACCCACTCGAACACAGTTCCAACGTTGCTTAACAACGGGTGCCGAGTGATAAGCGAAAGGATATTTGTATGGAGTTGTCTGGGTAACAACCATATAGTTTCAAAATATCAACACCCAGAAACCCACCAATTTTATGAATAAATATTTTATTGCATCGAAGCTTCTCCCAATCGGTATGGTAACATTTATTTATTTATTCATTTTTTCTGGCCCACAGCCACACAATATACAAGAGATTAAAATAAGACATAACTAGTCATGCTGTGTAAGTGCGGTCTCTCCGCCTATAGCGTGTGCCCGTGAACATAAAATTTTAAACAACAATCGGCTCAAAATCACTAACACCGAGTAGTCCAATGGGCACTCATTAACTATAATATGAATATAAATAGATCATAAGGACAAAGAGAAGGAAAGGGTAGCGGGGAAAATAGCGAAATCGTTGCAACAGTTAAAATGAATAGCCATCGGAAAAAGATTAATCCGAACGATCAAAATTATGGAAAATAATATTTTAAATAATATATAAGAATTAAATAAATTATGTTGAATTGAGACGGAAAATATGGGCAGAACGCTGCGCAATTTTCGGAAATAGTTAAAACATTTATCATAAAAACTGAAAAATAAGGGCGGAACGCTGCTAAAAATTTTCGAATTAACAAAAATACTTTATCGAAAACTGAAAAATGCAGATGGATTACGATTGAATTTTTATATAAGTAAAATATTTTTATAAAGCTGAGGAATAAGGACGGATCCCTACTAAAAATTTGATAATAATAATGATAATAGTAAAGTTAATGATAATTATCACAATAATAATAATTTTAATAATAATAACAATAATAATAATAATAATAATAATAATAATAATAATAATAATAATAATAATAATAATAATAATAATAATAATAATAATAATAATAATAATAATAATAATAATAATAATAATAATAATAATTTTAAGAATAATAATGTGGAATGAAAATGATTCGGAACATCACATTTTGGATAGAAGGGCATTTCGTAAACTTCTTGAATTTTCTACTTCAAACAGTCAATTTTCTTTTCAATAATGAATGGTGTCAACAAATAGATGGAGTCGCTATGGGTTCCCCTTTAGCACCAACGATGGCATCAATATTTTTGGCTAGTTTGGAAAAGAAAATTGATTCTTTCCAATTTGAAAAACCTTTTGTTTATAAAAGGTATGTGGATGAAATTTTTCTTGTATTTGAAAACCACAAACATGTAGAACCGTTTTTGCATTTTATGAACAGTTTACATAAAAACATTGTATTCACATGTGAAACGGAGAGAAAGTCATCAATTGCGTTTTTAGATTTGTTAATTCAACGCAAAGATAAACAGTATGAGACAGAGATTTATAGAAAACCAACTAATACTGGTCTTTATACTTCTCCAGAAAGCTTTTGTGAATTTAAGTATAAGAGAAATATGGTGAAAGGATTGATTTATCGTTCATGGTCTTTATCTTCTACTTTTGCTAATTCGGTAAAAAGTGTTGATAAATTGGTTGAGTTGTTGATAAAGAATGGATATTCTAAATCATTTTTATTGTTGATGATAAGAGACTGTTGATAAATTGATTAAAAATCCTAAGGATCCATGTTTTGGAAAGTCTGAATGTAATTTGTCGGATGGGTGTGAATTGAGTGTTGGTCTGGGTGATGGTAAAAATAGATATAAAAAAAATTGAGCCTAAATATGTGTTAGTATTGCCGTACTCTGAAGGCTTTACAAATTATAAAAGGAAGTTAAGTAAACAGATGGGAAATTAAGAGTATAAGAACGTCTCTAATTCGTGTAAGGTACGCAATATGTTTATTAATAAATCAAAAACTCCGGTTGGATTGTGTTCTGATCTCGTTTATCAATTATCATGTAATGGGTGTAATGCCACATACATTGGAGAACAGAACAGGTATAAATACCAATCCATTTTCACGAAGTTTTAATGCTTTTCACTCAGTGAATAAATTACTTTTTGTCAGAGCAATTTTATTCAAAGAAGCAACTCTTGATAACTGTTTTCATTCTGCGAAATCAAGTAACTTAATGTAAGCTCTACTTGATCGTATGTATGGGAACCTCTTGTCGTATGTTGATATGTTTGAACTATGAACGAACTATGATGAAATTGATTCAACAAATATATGTATTGTGAAAAAACGAATCTTCAACTTTATGAGTCGAAATTTTTCTGGCCCCACAGCCACACATCACACAAGAAAGTAAAATCATAACACAACTAGTCACACTGTGTAAGTGCGGTTTCTCCGCCTATAGTGTGTGCCCGTGAGAGCTCTGTCGTGCGTAACGACGGACCTCGAACGTAAATATTCTACCCAATATAGGGGCGGTGGGAAGATCGAGAGCTAGTCTTTTGGCTAGATCTCTTTCACCCATCTCCCGTAAAATCGACCTAAATATTTAATTACACATCGGCTAAAATGATAACACCGAGTAGTCCAGTGGGCACTCGTAAAATCTAATATGAACACAAGAACCTTAGGACTAAAATTAAGGCTCGGGTAGTGTGGGACTTGAAACCGATGCGATGCAGATAAATTTAATAATTAAATGGTAATTAATTTGATTAAAAGTAATTGAATCCATAACTTAAACTCGACGTGACGTAAATAAATTAATCTAAATAAAATGAGAGAATCCTAACTGACTTTACGACTAAAATATAAAAGAATAAATTTAGCAAAGTAATCATGACGTGGTTAACGATGTAATAAAATTAATAATCAAACTAGTTAAATAAAAAAGAAAGTTATTTTTTACGAGTAATCTATGATTTAATCATCCCCCGATAAGCCAAAATAATAGAATTCATGAATACGAAACCATAGAAATAGTTAAAAGGATCAAACCCAGCTAAATTGATAGAGTAGAAGTAACTAATAGATCCGTTAACCGTTAAAAATGATTGACAATTTAGATGGAAGGATAAAGGTACGATTACCTGATCAAAGAGTGATTCGATGATTGAATAAGTTAAATCATATAATTAAACTATCGATAATGACGATAATGATCATCATAATACGATTAATTGTCCGAAGCAGCCAAGAATAATCGAACACCATGACAAGGATAAATGAATAAACGGATATAAATAAAAACCAAGCCACTTTATAATACAGTCAACGATTATCGACCAGAGAATCTTCCGTCACCAACCGGCTAGTTGAACAACCTAGAATCCCGAATAGTTGGCTATAGATGAGAGACATTCGTCCAACGTTGAGGTAGTAGAAAAATCCAAATATTTGAACTGAATACAACGCCAAAAATTAAATCCATCTTGGAAGATTAACGACGAATAAAAAATGATTGAGTTACAGATCTTAGCAAATAATACGTGGACGAATCATACGTCAAATTATTGACCAGGTCAACAGAATACGATTTATGGACCACAAGCATTAGACAACAAAAACAGAAAATCAGATGACAGATACTAAATAAATAGCGACATGAAACCAATTATTCACCCGCCAATAAACCAATACCAGATCATCATCAAATTGTGAAAATCATTGATGAATTAAATCGAATTGATTAAATAAAAAATGTAAATAGATAATAGATCTCTGAGGTGAACACGTCAACATAAACCCTGGCCATTGGCTATAAAAGCATTGGCGAATTCTTGAGTGCCATCTTAAAAATATCTAAAAATGAACGCTCGACCAACGAATACCGATCATAATTATAAACGGACGAAGAATACTAACCAGATGCACCCCTCGAGTAGCGACACCTTCTTGACAAATGGGGAAGGCCAGCGAGGTAATTTTCACGATTTTACATTCATTAATTTTCATTAAAATCAACCTCCATAGAACCCTGTAGCTACCATGTCTTAGCCTCTAAACGCAGAGTACTCTTGTCCATGAATAATTCTATTAATACAAGTTCACAATTAACTATTTACCTATTCAGCCCGTAGAGACACATCTGGCAGCTGGAGTGACAATTCCTGCGTGACTCTACAGATTCCGAGCGCTTCCGCCGCTCGATACCGCCAAGTGCTGTGGGATAACGGATATCTGTTATCCACCTATGGAGACTCCAGTTGGCCAAGAAAATCAGAATACCAAGCCGAAGAGATAGAATTACCAAGTATCGCGATTAAGCGCGAGCCGGGCCACAATCCAGCGCGAGAAGCCCGCCAGCGAGCCGAATTCGCGGCCATGAAGATGGAGGAGCTAGAAAGAAAATACCACCGGAAAGCGGTGTTAGCCAGACAACGACTAGCTCGAGTGAACAGGGACATAGCAAGTGGAGCTATCCCGAGCACCGATGGATTCCCGCCAGAATATGGAGTGTCCTTCGAGTTAGACGACTCTAGGCTGATGCAGATGACAGCACCTACTAAAATGGTGATACCGGAGAAACTCACTCAGTCAACACTCCGAAACCGACTCGGATCCCGTCAAACAGGCGATCATACGTATGCGAGCAGGCATCCCCAGTGACTTCCAATCACAACAATCGAAGAAACGAACGTTTTAATGGCCATAACTGAATTGAATCGATATGTTTTAGTTTTGATAACAACAAATGTTTATGCTTCACGGGTTATTCAATTTCTAGTTTTATAAATTAACTGCTTTGATACTAGTGTAATTAAAGAATGTAAATTTTCTGCCCCTTTTTAACAAATTTCTAAATATTTTATAGGCAATAAATAATATGAAAAGATAGAACATTTTTGTTATTAAACTTTGACCAACCAGAGAGTTAACGCCAACTAACTGAGACGCATGAGACGCAGCCGATAATACATCGTAAAAATAATTAAGAGAGAGGATCAATAGGATTGAATCAAAATTGTAAACGACTAATCATTTAAATATTGTAATTTTAGAAATGAAAGCCACGAAAATATTACATCAAGAGTTGAAAGAACTGAGATGAGAAAATCAGCACCTACACCGACAACTCCAACAACAGAGTCGAGAGATACAACAGCTGAAAGCCACTTGGGCTGAACTCGAAAAATTGAAAGCATTGTACCAGCGCCTCACTGCCGCACAGCAGGGCTGGAAAGAGGAAAGAGTGTTGAACCAGGCGCAGCGAACACAAATCAAAGGACTGGAGGTCGCCCTGTCAGCGTGCCAAGATGGAAGTGCAGTGACTTACCCTCTGGTATTCGCTCCAGCACAGTTAGCCTATCGCGACCAAGAAAAAGCCCAATCAACTAACAGGAAATCCCGATCACACGCTCGACCAGGTCGAACCGAGCAGCTGCGAAGACGCGCCCAAGGAGTGGCCAAATGAAATAATGAACTCGATGTCTGATGATAAGTTGACTTATTTGATATTAAATAAAAATTGTTTAGTTTATCATGTTACTATTTGTGAATAAATATAGAAAGGAAAAGCATTAAATAGAAAGTAATAAAAGGACCTGAAATAGAAGACGGACATAAGCCTTCTAACGGCAGTCCGCTGAACCCGACATAGGACTAACCCTTAGCAGTTTTGATATCGGAACTCACCTTTGGACGTCCTGTGACGAGTGGTTACAGTACCAACGTTGCCTAGCAACGGATAACCATTGGCGGGAGCAAAACTATTTTGTATGTTTGGGGTGAAGGTCATCCACACCACTAACCCCACAAATTTATTTTAATTTAATACTGAATTTTAATACTAATTTCATTTATTTTTTTTCCTTTGGAACCGATCCAAGAATTTTGTATGCAAATATATGGCAAAATGAGTTTCGATTTGCGTCTTTTCGATTTGCGTTCACTTTTGTTGGAACCAATCTAGGCGCAAATCGGGGAATGGGTGTATTACAAATATTGGCATTATTTACATTTATTAAGTTGATAAATTCTTGGTCAAGGGGATCAGCGAGTCGGCCGTAGGCCGGCGAGCTGTGTACGCTATATTTTTCATGGTTGTATAGATTTGTTGGGCCAGAACGTAAACGGCCTTGAAGAATGTTTAAATGGATCAGAAACACACACGCAAATACAACATGCAATTTAAATAAACCCTAAAAACACCAATTAAACCTCATAAAATATAAGAAAATAAAAGAATTAAATATAAATTAATAAACATAAAATTAAATTAAAATAATAACAAAACGCACCAAGATCCGCACGATATCTACACAAACATAACAAGAGAACACAACAAATTCGACAAAATTAGAAAATTAATGAAAGTTCATTAAAATGACAATTAAATCGAAAAATTTGAATTAGTAATAATTCAATAAAAATTCCAAATAAAAAATTATTAAAATAAATCAAATAATAATAAAAGTAAATAATAGAATTTACTAGAAAATAACAAGGTCGAATTTTGTTTTAATGCATCAAATTTCACATGCGAGAAAAATAGGTATATATACTGATTCATTTTCACATTAAAAAAAAACCATTTTGAAAATTGTTTAAAAACCATTTTTGAAAACACACCGTTTTTTGAAATTAAAGAGTTTTAAAAATCTAAAACCATTTTAGACATTATTCGAAGATTGTTCAATTTTATTTTGAATTTTTCAGAAACTCATTTTTAGGTGAGAAATATTTATGGTGGAACCCTCTTTCCACGTCACGTTCCCTGCATCTCAATGGAGCTCTGCTCGGCGTCGGCGTGGGGGGAGTGGTATTTATGTTATTTTATGTTGATTTTTACAAATTTTGGAATGGTGAAAAGGGGTAATTATGTTATTGTCATTTATAATTAATAAATATTATTTACATAAATTATTTTATATGTTTTTATAAATTAAAATGTCGAAATTTTTCCGGCCCACAGCCGACACATAACGCAAGATAGTAAAATCTACATAGTGCAGATTCATGTAAGTGCGTGGAAAATCGCCAATGATATGCACCCGTGAAGACTCAGCGTGCGCAACGCAACGGTCGTAACGTCAATATTTATCCCTATAGCTGAAGCGAGAAATAAGGAAGGAGTCTCTGGCTGCTTCCTCGTTTCTCAATTCTGAAAAATCGACCTAAAATTATGTTACACATGGCTCAAAATCTGCACACCGAGTAGTCCAGTGGGCACTCATTAACTATAATATAAACATAATATGCGTCTAAGATCAATTAAAGGAAGGTGACTGGAAACTAAATGAAAAAAGTGAAATCGTTGTTATATGCTAAAAAATCATGATCGTAATCTACATTATCTATCCAAACGTTAAATTTAAGTTCACAAAAATTATTCATGATTTCAGATTATCTATAGTAACTCTGTGTTATTTAATCCAGATTGATAACTCATATCATTATCCGAGCATCTTTTGTTAATAATAAACTCGTATTATGACCCTGCTATTTACATGATTCATCACCAATCCTTTTAGTAATAATAATTGGAAAATTTTATTAAAGATAAATTCATATTGTTAACTATAGATTAATATCATTGTAAACCCTTTCATTAATATTACCTTCATATTGATAAGTGTAAATCCTCGGGTAATAATAAATTCATAGTATTAGTAAAAACATTTTGTTAATAATAAATTGACAATAACTTTATATTATTAATTCATATGGTTAAGTAATAGAAAATTGAAATTATTATTTGTCGAATAATATTGGTAATTTCAAACCCTTTTAGGTAATTAATTGTAACTCTTAATGGAAATTGCCCTATTCAAACTTATCTTTAAAAATTCATAACCTACAAATTTAAGTAATTAATTATAGAACATCATTATCACTGATGGACCTTCATCACACGTTATCAATTCCAACCCATGTATTAACTTTGTTATCAAGGCTCAATTGTTAAAAATTAAATTTACGTTATAAGATTTATAAATTCATCGCAAACCCCGATCATTAGGTTCATGATTTATTTAAATGTTAATAGCAATAGCATTAGTAAGTAAAATATGAGTTATAATCCCCAACATCAATTAGGAATTTCATATGAACAAGATTTAAGAATTTAACACGTAACAATCATCCATGAAAATTAAAACTTACAAACATCAAAAATCACAACAATTGAATAAATAATAGTGGAATTAATAACTCCAAAGGCGAAAAGTATATGAGAAATCAATTTTGAGGAGAGTCCGACGTACAAATCCACCGAATTTAAAAATTTTAGCCATTACGAAAGCATGAAATTGCATCATAGGTTAGCATGCCGAAGGAGCCTTCATCCGATCCAAAGAGAGTCTCGATACATCTGAGATAGGGTAGAAAGTAACCAACTTAGTGACAGCAAGCGCTCCATTTTTTGTGCTGAATAATGAACCTGAAACCAAATATCCGTAATCGGTAAGGTAAATTTCAAATAAAACTAACTCATCGATGGATAGAAAACCGTACGGAGAGTCGACAGTATCATCTCGAACCATAGAATTTTCTAAAATTTCCACACCAATCCCGAAAATGTAATCTAGAAATAATAAATAAATAAAAATGATAACTCGTGCCGATCGGAAACTTACGAATAGACAGTTTCGCCAGCCATAGAGACACGCGCCCAAAGTCCAATTTTCTTAAAGCGCCGACTAGTATTTACAATAATTAGGCAGACATAAAGTTGAACCTGAACCTTGACATATCCGGTCAGTTCATGAGGTCGACGATCAACTAAATTATGAAATTTTCGATTAAAATGATAAATTCAATTAAATAACGTTCGCGTTTTCACCGAATGACGAATGAATGTGCAATTATCTAACTAATGTACTTATATTAAAACAGTATAAATAGGATATAAACCTTCACCTAATATCAGTTAATCCAACGTACCAATGTACCAACAACGGAATCCAAAGAAGAGAACCATTTCAAATAGCCCAACCGGCAGAAGGTCCACAGTTGAATCCGAACACGCAGGTAGTGATTTGTGTACATATAATGATTTGACGTAAGGGCTTAATGTATACACGCAGCATAATGATATTCGCATCTTCGTAAGTACCTTCGCATCGATCTTACAGTCAAAAACACCATGATAGATTTCAAAATGGAAATAATACGGTATATTCAAGTTATTGAAAATTCTTTTCCCTGACACGAGAACGGATGACATAAATCGTAGCTGTTAGCAATGGATAAGGAAGCATCAAGCGGAAAGAATTCGTCACGCGTAGCATAGTCAAGCCATTTAACATCCCTCTTAGAATAATTGAAACAACTATATCACCGACTCATCATCTTATAAAAGAAGTATACTAATTATGATTCATTCAGGAAATGCAGACCCCGATCTCATCCCAATGCAACTCGCCGACCGATGGAGGGAAGCCTGGAAACTCTACTGGCACTCTAAATCCCCATCCAACTTCCAACGCAGCAACAACAGACCGGAGTATCTCGACCGAATTCACGAGGCACCAGAACCATTCTGGGAAGAGTGGCACCCCACGGCTGAGATCTACGCCCATGCGCGGTGTCTACTCGACGACCTTCTCGAACACCAGCAACAAGTTGACCTACGAGTAGCTCGAGCCCGTCAATGTTTGGCGAACATTGAGGAGGACCTCGAAGCCGGCCGAATCGCCGCTACTTATTATCACCCACGGCCACGCGGATCCCTGTATGGAGACGTCGAGAAAGAAGAGGATACGCAGATGACGAGAACTCGCCGAGGTCGAAACACTAGGAGGCCGGTAATGGTTATATCAAACTGCTCCCCCGAGGAATGGGTGGCAAGAGGCTTCACAGACTCGTGAAAGTAACATTGTGATCTCCATTTAGTTTTAACATTTGTTAGAAAAATAAAGATTTCGTTCGAGTAAACATTAATTTCGTTTTATTTTGGTTGATGTAGTAACAATTTATTAAGAAAGTTTTGTTTGATTAGTTACTTCGATGGTGATAATTATTGTTTTGATATTGTCAATTCCAAACATGGATTCCACACAAACTCTGAGGGTAGAACTAGCCGTAGCCCGAAAAAATAACACGAACCTATACGATCAGATAATTCAACTAACACGAGAAGTACATCAAATTCGAGCCACCTGGATAGATCCAGCAAAGGTCAAATCCTTATATCAGAGGCCCACAGCTGCTCAGAAAGGATGGGCCGAAGAAAAACAAATCAATCAGAGTTTACGCACACAAATCCGAGGACTGGAGGTCGCCCTATCGGCCAGTCAGGAAGGAGCGGCTGTTACCTATCCGCTCGTATTCGCACCGGCTCAGTTAGCATACCGAGAGTCGACAGCTGCTTCAACTTCGGTCCCGAATCCTACAACAACCATAAACACTTACTCCCGTCCCGGGCGCAAAGAGAGAGCTAGGCGTCGTGCCGCCAAACTACTAACCTGATCCAAGTCAAAATTTACAGACCAATGTAGCTTCTATATAAAATACATTTCGTAGTTTGATTTTATTAACTCATGTGAGAGGATCCAGAAAACCATGATAGAATTCCTGTAATTTACTAGACTTTAAATAATATATGACATAAAGGGGACCAATTACAAAGAAAATCGAGCACATGTCTTCTAACGACGGCTCGTTGAACCCGAGGGTTGTCCGAGCAATTATAGTATTAGCAATAGCACTCACTTTTTGCGGACAATCCACCCGCTCGAGCACATTTCCAACGTTGCCTAGCAACGGGTGTCGAGTGGTAGGCAAAGTAATATTTTGTATGGCGTTACTGGGGCAACAATGAAGGTAAATAATTAGCAACCCCTGTAACCCACCAGATTTAAACTAGCTAATTTTGAATATTTAAACAAGGTAAAGTTTATTTTAAATTTGATAATAAATAAAAAATTATTCAATATAAAATCAATTTTCTTTTTAAAATTAAAATCTTTATTAATTTTCATAAAAATATTTTCAAGGTTTAAAAAATAATTGTTAGTTAAATTAGTGGTTTTAATTAATAGAGGAATGTTTATGCTATAATCACTATGGGTTTTTTGAGGTTTTTTGTTCATAAATTTTTTCATTTTTAAGTTAAATATGTTGAAAAAGTTAGTTAAACATTTTTAAAAATAATTGTCGTTATTAATTTTGTGTTTGATATTTAAAAAGCAAATGTTTAGGTTATTGAAAAGGCTATCAGTACAGTCGGTTAGTGAATTAAAAATATTGTCGCTATTATCTGTTTTTAAATTTTTAAGAAGTTGATGTTTATATGTGAAAGGTTGTGCGTGTGGTTTCACTATAGTCTGTGCATGTTGTGTTTTTTTTGTGGAAAAATTCCTATTCTAAGGAACGGTTGAAGTATTTAAAATTTTATTGGTTTTATTCGTGTTATTTTTTAAATTAATTAAAGTAGGTGGTGGGTTACAGGGTTTCAAATCTTGCTTATCCTCCCGATGACCCTAGTAACGCCATACAAAATGATGCTGATCGCCACTTGGCACCCGTTGCTAAGCAACGTTGGTAATGTGTTCAAGTGGTGGATTGCCCGCAAAAATTGAGTACCATTGGCTAGTACTATAGTTGCTCGGACAACCCTCGGGTTCACGAGCTGTCGATAGAAGACCTATGCTCGCTTTATTCTGTCCCTCGTAACTATTCAGGATTAGGTTCTTATTCGACTGTGGAACGAATTGGTGGGGTGATGAAGATGTTTAGGACAATGTTGGCATACGATTATATTAAAGTAACAATTCAACTAAGGCTAAAACTATTCTATTCGATTCAAACACATGTATATCATTTACTACTTGACGTTTTGGAGTTGCGTTGCGCGACGTCGGGCACGTTCCTTACGTCCCGGTCGACGATTGTTGGTTGGAGAGATGGGTTGTTCTGCTGGTTTGGTAGTTGTCTGCGGCATTTGGGTTGGGGGCGAAGATGAGCGGATAAGTTACCGCCTCACCTTCCCGGCATACCGCTAGGGCGACTTCGAGTCCCCGAATCTGCGAGCGCAGGCTCTGGTTGAGCTGCCGCTCCTCTGTCCAGTCTTTCTGTGCTGCTGTCAGGCGGTGGTATAATGTCTTTACCTTCCCCGGCTCCTTCCAGGTTGCTTTAATTTGTTGGATTTCGCGGTTCAACTGAATAACTTGGGCCAGTAATTCCTCATTTGCTTGCCTTGCGCGGTCCAATTCGGTCTGTAGGATCCTTAGAGAGGACATCACTGTAATTAAATGGGTTATTGCAACTTCAATTTATGATTAGTCGAGTTGAGTAGTCTTTAATTTTCCCAAAACAAATCAAGAGTTAACTCCAGTCATTTGAGAAGAAAACACACACATTTCTAATTATTATTAATCAATCATTACATTAATTTGTCTCTGTTAATTCAATTGTCTGGGCAATACCGCTCTAGGCTTCGCTTGAGGGCTTCTACTGTGTATGGTCGCCTGGTGTCTCGAACTGGGCGGTGTGGATAGGCGACTGCGATTCGCCCGGCAAGGATGTCCTCCATCACGTTTGCAAGGTACATCCTTGCCTTGACTACTTGCAAATCCACCCGCTCCTGCACCCGCTCCCACTGGGTGAGGAGGTCCTGTGCGTTGGAAAAGATCTCGGCAGCTGGGTACTGTTGCCTTTCGGGTTCATGAGGGTTGTTATTCTGGTCCCGCGCCTTCCGAGGAATAGGGTAAGGCCATTGTGATCGGAGTTCGGCCATGGCGCCTGCGGCCTGTGGTGTTTTTCTCGAGTACTTCGCGGTAGTTGTTTGGGTGGTAGTTTGATCACGTGACATGACCTGCAACGATATTAAGGATAAATCATTTGGTACGTAAAGTTTGAAATGAACTTTATTCAACAGGGCTACATGGGTTGATGGTCGTTATTTGTAGAAGCATCATGGCGGGATAGTTATTAACGTCTATCGGGCTTCGTGATGGTTATAGATCATTCCGAAAAATTGTTAACGCCCGCGAATTGGACTCGTTATCAGCGGTCATAGAAACCTTACTTACGACGATCGATATACTGTACTCTACGGTTAATTTAGGTTAACTTCTGGTTCATAGCCTAAATAATATTCCTCACGATTAAATTATTGAATGTATCCTGTATCTGAGTAACCAGTGATCGGTACAGCTTTGGTGGGTCGGACTATATCGGTGTCTAGTAATTATTCGATGTAAAAGCGTTCCCACCTCAATTCAAGTTTATGTCTGTAACATTTAGGAGCACTAGGGGATAACTTATTTCTCGGACCTTTAAATGCTCACGGGTGTTCTTGCGTGGAGGGTTCGAGAGGGTGGAGCAATTAGTAGTTTGGGAATCAATATCTGAGTCGGGAATGCTATTAATAGGGGTGGTTACAGTTAGGTAAATGCTTAGATCTTAATTGGAACTGAATTATGAGGGTTATTATTTATTACGGATTTATAATTACTTGAATTTATTTATTTACGAAAACGGATGTGTCAGATCGATAGTGGCGTGTTTCCGTTGGTTAATTTTGTACGTTGTTAGTAATGATTGACCGGATGTCCGGTCAGATGGTGACGTGATTGATCGTCGATTGGCTTTAGATTTGGTATGAACTTAGTCGGGATGTTATTTTACTAATTAGCGTTGGTGGTAGATTGGTGCAATTTCCGTCATAATTCGGTATCCGGCGTATTTCCGCTGGTTGGTCGATTGCTAGATCACGGCATTTTTAATGGTTTTTAACGCGTTGGAATCTTGGTTGCATTTACTCGATTTATGTTCTAACTTTTTGGAATGTTTTACTACTTCACTCTATCGGAATTTTAACTTCATCGACATGTTGGTGGTACGTCTATTAGCGCCATTGGATTTTACTAATGCCTAACATTATCACTCCGATATTATCAATTTTTCAGGCTTTCATGTTATGGAAGGTAAGCTAATTTCGGTATGATTTTTATTTGATTCATTTAACACATTTTAGCCGTTAGGTTTAAACAAATATTATCGTGAAAATGATTTGGTTCCTTCTCACCGCGATTTAAGCTATTCCTATCAATGTCGATTGAATTTAATAATGCTGCAAGGTTTTGTAACTCCTTTAACAGTAATTTTGTGTCAATAAACTGCTGTTCAATTTTTTAGTTACGGATTTGTTTAACTTTATCTTAAAGATTTTTAGCTCACGAATTACCCATTTTCATCCTATAATCATCGTATTTCAACTTTGAATGACTTAAGTTAAAAATTGCCTTAATAAATTATCTAAAAGGAAATGTTCAACTCGAGGATTATTTAATTTTCATTAGTAATTACACTAATTTTAAGCGATGGGTTATTTTGATTTCAATTAACTTAAACTGTGATTTGAAGTGACGAATTGCTTTTGCTTTGATGGACGGATTACCCTAGGTTAGCCTAACTTTGTTTACGAATCAGTACATTTTACTACTTTTAACGATTTATATTAATTACAATCCCTCGAATAAAGTATTTTAAATGATAGTCTAATTCATCCTTTAAATTGGTTCATTATTTTTAACCAAAGCTATGTTTACTTTTACTTGAAGATTTATTGGGTTAATTTTATTACTCTAATTTATCAATCAATTAACTAAATTTTTTAACTAACGCAATGCTTATATTTTTCCCGTAATCATTAAATGACTATTTTTTAAGAGATTTTTCTATTTTTGATTGTTTTAGCATACCGTTATCAATTTACTTCTAATTTATTTATATCAACGACTTCGATTTAATTTATTCCCGTACCCTTTCCCTTTAATAGACCTTAAACGCAATTTGTGTTTACATTATATTTACTGAGTGCCCACTGGACTACTCGGTGTGATGATTTTAAGCCGCATGTAATATAAATTTAGGTCGATTTTACAGAATTGAGAAACGAGGAAGCAGCCAGAGACTTCTTCCTTATTTCTCTTTTCAGCTATAGGGATAAATATTGACGTTACGACCGCTGCGTTGCGCACGCTGAGTCTTCACGGGTAC
Organism: Schmidtea mediterranea; assembly: GCA_022537955.1. NCBI lineage: Eukaryota > Metazoa > Platyhelminthes > Tricladida > Dugesiidae > Schmidtea > Schmidtea mediterranea. The sequence continues at coordinate 85,560 of JAKGRZ010000072.1, read as the reverse complement.
ATATCATTGGCGATTGTCCACGCACTTACATGCATCTGTACTATGTAGATTTTACTTTCTTGCGTGATGTGTCGGCTGTGGGCCGGAAAAATTTCGACATTTTAATTTATAAAAGCATATAAAACAATTTATGTAAATAATATTTATTAATTATAAATGACAATAATATAATTACCCCTTTTTCACCATTCCAAAATTCATAAAAATCATCATAAAATAACATAATTACCACTCTCCCCACGCCAACGCCGAGCAGAGCTCCATTGAGATGCAGGGACGTGACGTGGAAAGAGGGTTCCACCATAAATATTTCTCACCTAAAAATGAGTTCAAAGTAATAATCTTCGGATAACGTCTAAAATGGTTTTCAAAAATAGCTTGAATAATTTTCAAAATAGTTAAACTGGTTTTGTTTCGAAAAAACGGTTTAAAACACTTTTCAAAAAAAAAATGGTTTTTTTTGGTTTGAAAAAATGGTTAAAAATGGTTAAGTTAAATGTGAAAATGGATCAGTATATATACCTAATTTTTTGGTGTGTGAAATTTGATGTAGTAAAACAAAATTCGACCTTGTTATGTTCTAGCAAATTCTATTCTTTAATTTTATTATTTTTTGATTTATTTTTATAATTTTTTATTTAGAATTTTTATTGAATTATTGCTAATTCAAATTTTTCGATTTAAGTTTCACTTTAATGAACTTTAATTGGTTTTTTCAATTTCGTCGAATTTGTTGTGTTTTCTTGTTGTATTTGTGTAGGTATCGTGCGGATCTTGGTGCGTTTTGTTATTATTTTAATTTATTTTTATGTTTGTTAATTTATATTTAATTCTTTTATTTCTCAGATTTTATCGGGTTTACTTGGTGTTTCCAGGTTTATTTAAAGTGCGTGTTATTTTTGCGTGTGTGTTTCTGATCCATTTAAACATTTTTCAAGGCCGTTTACGTTCTGGCCCAACATAGGATTTGTTCGTGAAAAAATTAAGATATTTATGATTTGATAATTCATCATAATTTACCGTGTCTGCAATCAACTTCCTGAAAATTTCCAGGGCATATTTGATTCTTGATGGCAGGTCTCGCGACTCTAAGGGCTTTGTTAGTAGTAGCTCCATTAGGTCGGAGAAATCGGAATCGATTTTGGCTATAGAGTTGATCTCTCTCCAGTATCCAATTGCATCACTTATTGGGATCTCAGCCGATCCATTCAGGAATACAAACATCTTGTAGCATAGTTCAATCTCATGCGGATCAGCACCCTTTTTCAGTGCCAGCAGGCATAATTCAGATAAGCTGTTAAGGAAAATGGCATCTTTTTCAGTCACTTTGGGTCCAGATCCATTCGATCCAGTTGAGGTAATCGTGGTTTCAAGGCCAGGTCTCCAAGAATTAACGTCAGACCGGTCCATTGTCATAATTAATGTTATCTATAAATGAAGATAATGTTCTGTAACCTTAACCTTGAGTGTTTTATTAGATGCATTTAAACAAAATTAGACCATGATCTTATTTGTTATATCTTATTCTTATTTTATCAATTTCTGTATTAAATGAATAATTCTTTTTATTTTTCTTTTTAATAGAATATTTCTAATTGAAAATATTCCATTTTATGCATTCGCATCTAATTTTTATGAATTATCCATTTGGAGGTCAAATTTTATGTTCTCTTGTTATTTTTATGTTAATTTCATGCTGATCTTGATGCGTTTTGTTATTATTTTAATTTTATGTTTTTGATTTTATATTTTTATTGCATCTTTCTCATATTTTAAGGTTGTTGAATTGATGTTTATATGTCTGATTTTAAATCTGCATGTTATATTTGCGTGCTATTTCAAATTCATTCAAACAAAATCCAGTGCTGGCCCAACAGTCTAATCACAACTAAAATCATAATTTAGGTTTCAAAGTCTCAAAGATTAGAAGTTTAAATTAAAGCAAACAGTACATAGCCTAGCTTGGGTAACTGCATTTGAACACAATCACATTTAAAACAAGAGTTTATTGTTAACAACTTTTGATGAAGGTAAACCTTTTCTTTACATTTTTTTAAGTTTGTTTTTGGTTTAAGCATTTTGCAAGGAAAAAAGTGATCGTTCACAAAAGTGATTAAAATTCTGTAAAAATGAATCGGTATATATACCTATCCTGTAATCCTAACCTTGCTTGTAAATTTTGATGAGTTAAAACAAAATTTGACCTTGAATTTATTTGTATTATCTAAAGCTAATTTTATTATTTTTCTTAAATTAAATGAACAATATAATTTTATAATTTTTCAATTGAATATTTCTACTAAAACTACTCCATTTTTCCTTATTTTATTCTTTACTTCCATATTTTTTATAAATTGCCCATTTTTCGGTCAAATTCTATGTTATGATGGTATATTTATGTAGATATCGTGCGGTTCTTGGTACATCTTTGTATATATTTTAATTTACTTTTATGTTTTTTTGAATTTTTGTATTTAATTATAGTTTCTCATATTTTAGGGTATTTAGATCGTGGGTATAGGTTTGATTTTGAATATGCATTGCTGTGTTTGCATGTTATTTCCGATACATTTAAACAAAATTTAGTTTTGACCCAACAAACATAAAATTTTTAATGCGAACCTTGTCTCTGCTCTGCTTTAGTCAATATTTCAATATCAGGGGTATATATCAGGTTTTATATCAATGGTAAAAACCAACGCTAAAAAAGTACACGTTTCAACTGGTATCACAACTGAACGAAACTTATTTTAAAAACACTCGCTCAATTTCAAAACGAGAGTCCGAAGAAAATTACAGAATTAAATTTACACTCTGGTTCATTTTAGTAACGTGTTGGGCCAGAACGTAAACGGCCTTCAAAATGTTTAAATGGATCAGAAACACACACGCAAATACAACACGCAATTCAAATAAACCCCAAAACACCAATTAAACCATATGAAATCTGAGAAATAAAAGAATTAAATATAAAATAATAAACATAAAAATAAATTAAAATATTAACAAAATGCACCAAGATCCGCACGATATCTACACAAACACAACAAGAAAACACAACAAATTCGACGAAATTGGAAAAATCAATTAAAGTTCATTAAAATGAAATCGAAATCGAAAAAATTGAATTAGCAATAATTCAATAAAAATTCTAAATAAAAAATTATAAAAATGAATCAAAAAATAATAAAAATAAATATTAGAATTTGCTAGAAAACAACAAGGTCGAATTTTGTTTTACTACATCAAATTTTACACACCAAAAATTTAGGTATATATACTGATCCATTTTCACATTAAAAAAAAAAAACCATTTTTGAAAAACACACCGTGTTTCGAAACATTTCAAATTATTTGAATCTTGTTTAAATACTTTAAATCTATTTGAGATCATTGTTTTGAATTTTCAGCAATAAAAACTTTTTAGGTGGGGATCATTGATTTTGGAACCCTCTTTCCACGCCCCGTACCTTGCATCTCTGTAGAGCTCTGCTCGGACGTCAGCGTGGGGGGAGAGGCATTTTGGTTTATTGTATGATACATGAATTTATGCTATTTTTATGAATTGGAATGGTAACTTGTTATTTTGTTTTATAATTAATAAACATTATTATGCATAAATTGTTTCATATATATATAACTTATTTTATATGCTTTTATAAAGATGTCGAAATTTTTCCGGCCCACAGCCGAAACCTAATGCAAGTAAATAAAATCTACATACAAATCAGATTCGTGTAAGTGCGTGGAATATCGCCAATGATCTGTGCCCGTGAAGACCCGGCGTGCGGAACGCAGGGTTGGAACGTCAATATTATCCCTATAGATGGAACGAGAAATAAGGAAGAAGTCTCTGGCTGCTTCCTCGCTTCTCCTTCCTATAAAATCGACCTAAAATCTTTCTACACACGGCTAAAACTCATCACACCGAGTAGTCCAGTGGGCACTCATTAAATATAATATGAACACATTATGCGCCTAAGGTCTATTAACGGGGAATGGCACGGGGAATGAGTTAAAATCAAATCGTTGATATTGATTAATAATTTGAAATAACTTAAATGAAAAATATTGGTACGATTAAATTGAACTTGTCTTTCAGATAAATTAATATAGACGTATTTCATTAATTCAACCAAATGTAGTTATTCATAAAAATTAAAGTAACTATTTAGTTAATGTAAAGCAAAAACTAAAGTAATTCGTAAAATTTTATCACTTAAATTGATTATTGAGCAAAAATGTGTAATTGCAATTAAAAGAAAATGATTAAAATTTAAGTAAACATTGATTAAATTCTATTAAATCAATTATCAAACAAAACCGAGATAACTCCTTGATTGAAGTAACTATCGATGAAAACTAAAGGAGGATTAAAACAACCCATCAAATTATTATAGTTAAAGGTAAAGTTTTATTTGGAAGAATTCCGTGATTACCTTAGGGTAATTTATTGAATATCAGTGAACAAATTTTTGAATGAGAATGTCAACCATTGAAACTCAGTAATTAGAATAAATATTAAGCCAAATTAATTGATTTGATAGACAAGTTCTCTTTAATAATAAGATAGATTTAATTGAACAACACAAATACTGAGGCAACCTAAACATCAAATATTATCGACTAGGATTTGAACCAGCCCAACTAATGTTGACGACAATATGACTGATTTGAATAAATTATGACAAAATCCCTTATTACTTCATACACAAATTACTGTAAACATATTAGAACCAAAAAATTATGTAAAATTTATTTTCAGTAAATTACAACTACTCACTCACGTAAATCCAAAAATGAAATCCAAGGGACAAATGAAATGGCTTAATAAAAAATTCCGATAGAAGTCGAACCATAAAATTGAGATAAATCGATCCATAATTTGGCGACAAAGAAAACTCCCTTAAAAAATATACGAAAAAATCAAGTAATTAATAAAATAAATTACCAGATGACCCGATCGTAACTGATAAAAACACTATCGTCCTTACTAAGAAGATCCCTCGTCCCGATAGCACCAGATAAATAACTAGTCTAAAATCCCTGAACCACTGCAAACTCGTTGTAATGAACGTCGACCATGAAATATTTCACGAATTACCTGAAATAGATGCATAAATTGTTGATTTAAGAAAATTCGCTCGCTTACCAATCGGCATTTACAGTAACATAAATATCCGCTACAGCAGCCGAATCGTGAATGACATGCGTTTCCGGCTTGTCCGGATATCCATAGTACATTCTTACTTATTTATTATGATCAACGATAATTGTCCATTCATTGCATTTCTAAATCATGCGTTCTCCGAATAGTCCAGACGAAACCTTAAGATTTCGACCCACAACCAACAATGAAGCTCCTTCAAGTAACTCTTCAATTTAATTCCATAATAAAGTTGTAATAATGTTTGAGACATAGGAATGATCTAGGGCGTTAACGAATAAACCTTACAAATTTTGGTTGCGAATCTAGAAGCCTAATTATTAACGAAAGTTAGAGCTCTCACGACCACCGAACTTCTGAGATCCTGTCGACTATAGTTCCGTATTTTCATCAATCCAACAGGACAACCATGCCATAGAATAACTAAATAGAAATTAATGACCAAAATTCCATCTCAACTATAGTGGGAGATTACCAGAGATCCATATTTCCTTTGGCCATGGAGAGATTAATTCGTTGGATAATTGTATAAGTACCTTTTACCTACCTAATAGATCAGATCCTAAGCGCAAGTTTGATAACGATCTTAACTGATTTATTTTTATGTAAATAATAATCGTTAAAATTACTTTGTCTTATTTTTTTTTGAGAATTTAATCGTCAAAATATTAATTAATTTAAGTGGTTGCGAATTTATAAACACCCAAAGGTTGTTATACAAGAATAACTTAACCGGTCGTCTATTTAATTATTTTATACAAGGTCAAGATATCTAGTGGACATTCAAACGAGTATCCATTTTAATGTTAGGGATAAACAAATCACTGATAATCGGATTAGATAAAGAGACAAATGATTTTTTCCACCGACCCCGCTTTAAGTTCCGAGAGTCATGATGCTTCGAAGTTAAGATATCCCAGTTCCGTTAAATTGATGAGCAATATTATCCAACTACGTACAGAAAAAAAAATAATTTTTCCTTCTTTCATTCAGGACCAACCGAGGCTATGCTCGAACTTCCTACCCCTGTAGTAGAACAATGGAGGCAGGCATGGAACCGGGTGTATCAGGAGCGATACCCTTCCATGCCTGAAGATGACCAACCGGAAGACATATCCCCCAGAAGAATTCATGCGGCAGTTCCGGAAGCCGTTTGACGAGCCTAATCCTTCCCAGGATATCTTAACTCAGGCTCAAGAGCTCCTGGAGGACCTCCTCCAACTCCAACGTCAAGTCGAAGAAGATGTGGCAAGGGCCACAGCACATCTGGCCAACGTCCAAGATGACCTGATGGCAGGACGGTTAGCCAGTAGATACCCACCCTCACCAAGGCCAGTTCGAAACCTCAAAAGGCCAGTATTCGTGATCCCTGGCTACTCACCAGAAGGAGGGATCAAGCGATTTCTTGCTGACGATTGATTCTTGTTTTGATAATTTGAATACTAGTATTACAAACCACTTCTCTCTTTTATTATTATAGTTTATTTCATTTTTACATAAAACTGTTTGAGTTTAAACCAAATTATTATTAATAATCATCAGGAAAATTCAACTCTTATTATTCTAGAGATGGACCCCATGCAATTGCTTCAAAACGAACTGACTCAAGCAAGGCAATCCAATAAGAACTTACACGAACAGCTTGTTCAATTGGTGCGAGAAACTCAGCAAATAAAAGCAACATGGATCGAACCCTCGAGAAATAAACGATTATATCAAAAACTAACTGCGGCCCAGAAGGGATGGGCAGAAGAAAAGCAGTTAGTGCAGAGCCTGAAAACACAAATCAAGGGGTTAGAGGTAGCGTTATCCGCCTGTCAGGAGGGAGCAGCGGTAACCTACCCTCTAGTCTTCGCCCCTGCTCAATTGGCCTATCGCGAAGCGAAATCCACTCCATCGGCACCCGCAACCACTTCAGTCACCTCGTCCACCGCCAGTCGTCGACCTGGGCGGAAGGAGCGGGCTAAACGTCGAGCCGCTCGATCTTCCAATCCGCCAGCAATCCCACAATCTTTAGATAACTAAAACATCATCTATGTATATCGTGGTTTTCATGTACATTTTATTATTTTAAATACATCTTGAGGTTTGAAGTAACACTGTAGAAAGGTTAGATTAGTAACTCGATTTCCTGGTTAACCTAAATTCAATGAAATAAATAGATAAACAATAGAAACTAAAACGCAAGGGGACCAAATAATGTTAAAGCGAGCACAGGTCTTCTACCGACAGCTCGTGAACCCGAGGATTGTCCGAGCAACTATAGTATTAGCTAATGATACTCAATTTTTGCGGGCAATCCACCACTTGAACACATTACCAACGTTGCCTAGCAACGGGTGCCAAGTGGCAGTTAGCATTTTTTGTATGGCGTTACGGGGCAACCGTGGAATAATTTAAAACAAAGGACGAAACCCTGTAACCCACCAAACGGTTCATTTTAGTACGAATGACTATGACACTACTATTGATTTAAACTCATAAACACTTTATTATTGAATAACTAAATTGTAATAAATGGAAAATGATTTAAGATCCAGCGATTACTAAACTAATTAAATCAATGAAATTACGAAAATCAAATCTGAGAAAATTCTAATAAATAGATTTCTACCACATGTTCTGAGAGTAAACTCCATTAAATCTTAATAGGTTTTAACCAAATTCTCTTTCCTCAATGACCACATAGATTTTCCACTGGTTCAAAACTCTTGGGTTGACGAGAGTTGATTTCAAATGAATAAAGCGTAAGTCCTTCTAATCGCCGCATTGTACCCGAAACGAAGGTTATTCAGGAAGTAGTGTTGATAACGACGCTCACCTGCTTGAATAGCATTCGGCTGTCATGTACAGTACCAACATGGGTGCATGATAGTAAGGCGTAAATTGTGTGATGTGCGCGGGAAGGTGTGACCCTAGCGATAAGGAGACAAGGAAAGAAAATTTTCGATAGAATTTAATATATAATTGTTTAAGTTTTCCCCGTACACCAACTTAATATATGTGAAACCGCCTTTAGCAATATAAGAGTCGATATTACACATGCCACTTTTTAATGTTTTCTGTTAATTTTTATTCTTTTTTATACTTAATAGTTACTGGCTCATTTTTCATCAATTTGTTTTATTTATTGCCGCACCAATTAACAAAAACTTTACATAGTTTTAGTTATTGTCCAACAATATTAATCTAATTCATGTTTTTAGGCATTTTTTGACTTTCTACATGACCTGTTGTTTCATCATTCGAATTACATTCGTTAATTGATATTGTGCTCTATCTTTGTTTTGTTGTCATATATCGACATATTTAAACAAATTTTAAATCTCTCACATCTAGTCCAACACATCGATGAACGCTTCGTAGTTTACAAAGATGAGATAACTTTCAAAAAATAATTTTTTTTGAGAAACCGATTTGGTGCTAAACTTTGTTTATTGTGTGATTGTGAAACCAAATATTTATTCATCATCATTTACACCGATTAAGATATTACACTATCCACTTGTGGGAATTCTGGAGATATCGTTCAACATATTATATTTTATTCATCAAAAACTGACACAAATTCTTTGCGGATCTAATATCTACATACTGGAATACAGCAGATGTGGGAAAACCAGAAGAGATTGTCTCAATATTTAATAAAACTTCAATTTACTGAAAGTGTTTGCATACGCTCATCAGTTCATACTTAAATAACTAACTACAGAATAGAGAAACAAGTAAACAAAAATTCACAGGTGATTACAGTTGTTGCATAAACAGTATAAATAGCAAATTTATATAAAAAAATTTTCCTTACTTTTGTACCAAACACAATTTAAAATCAACAGAACAAAGAAATTGTTTTGCTTTTATACAAAATAGCTAAAATTGATTTTGAATTGAATGACAAAACATCTCACTTTAAACAAAGTTTTAAATCGAATACTTTCATTTTGATCAACCAAAATTAATATAATATAAAAATGAAATATTAATTATAATGGAAATGCATTAATTTAATTGAATTGGAAAATAATGGAAAATTTCAATTATATTACAAAGCTCATTTTATAATTACACAAAACACTAATATAAATTTGTTTTCTTCATTATTCTTAAGAATTCTTGCTCGTTAATTTCTCCATCATTATCTCTATCAGCTTCATCAATCATTTCTTGAAGTTCTTCGTCTGTTAAATTTTCGCCTAATTCTTTTGCAACTCTTTTTAAATTTTTAAAAGAAATTTTTCCCGTTTCATCATCATCGAACAATTTAAATGCTTTTAATATTTCTTCTTTCGTATCTTTTTCTGCCATTTTTTGCGTCATCATACTAAGAAAATCACTAAATTCAATGATGCCTAAATTTAAATTATAATTAATTATAAATAAATCATTGAGTTATTAACCTTTTCCTTCGATATCATAATCAGCTATTAATTTCCGAACTTCTTCTTTTTTGGGTTCAAATCCTAAAGCCCTCATGGCAACTTTTAGTTCTTTTATATCTATTGTTCCTGAGCCATCAGCATCAAATAAATCAAAAGCCTCTCGAACTTCTTGTTTCTGTTCTTCAGTTAATTCTGGGCGATCACCTGAACCACCTTTTTTCTTTTGGTTGATTCACCTGCTGATCCTTTTTTTTAGACTAGTCTAAAATAATAAAGCATTATCAGAATACCATAAAACATAATAGATTATTTTGTGATATAAAATTAAATTTTAATTATGATTAATAATATAAATATTAATAATAATTAATATTCCCGAGTTCATCATAATTAATTAATTCAGAAATCGTTTCAATTTAACACCTTAGAAACATAATAAACAAATACTAGTTTTTTAACAAATAATTGTAAATAAACAAATGTATTCAAAAATATTTATATCATAAATTTAATGACAAATTAATAATATTCAACTTTTAGCTCTTTTATATCTATAAAATAAACAAATTTAAAAAAATTAAATTTATTTAAAGTTAAATTTGAAATTTGGTTTAAAACGTAATGCAAACTTCACATTTTTGTTGGGCCAGAACACGGACGCCCTTGTAAATGTTTAAATGAATCGGTAACACACATGCAAATATAACAAGCAGATTTAAACTCAAACCTATTAAAACACCAATTAAACCTACCAAATTGCGAGAAAGAGAACAATTAAATTGGTGGGTTACAGGGTTTCTCGGATCTTGCTTATCCTCATGGTTGTCCCAGTAACGCCATACAAAATGATTCTAGCTGCCACTTGGCACCCGTTGCTAGGCAACGTTGGTAATGTGTTCAAGTGGTGGATTGCCCCCAAAAAGTGAGTGCTATTGCTAATACTATAATTGTTCAGACAATCCTCGGGTTCACGAGCTGTCGATAGAAGACTTGTGCTCGCTTAGCTCTGTCCCATGTGTAAGAGTGTTCATGATCGAATGTGGAGAGACGGTTGTAAGTGTTCCTATTAACACCTGTGCGAACGCGTGTTTAAGAAACAATTTAACTACAATTAATTTATTGGAATCAACACAGTGAAGGTTTAACGTGAGTCAATGGGGGTGGATTTGCTGCTCGGCGTCGAGCACGCTCTTTGCGTCCTGGTCGACGACTATTGGGTTGAGTAGTAGGCTGATCCGCTGGCTGAGGGTTCTTCGGCATCATCTGGGATGGGGCGAAAACGAGCGGGTATGTTACCGCTTCCCCCCCCCCCCCCGACAGACGGCTAGGGCGACTTCTAACCCTCGTATTTGAGTACGTAGGCTCTGGTTGAGCTGCCGCTCCTCTGTCCAGCCTTTCTGTGCTGCGGTCAGGCGGTGGTACAATGTCTTTACTTTCCCCGGTTCCTTCCAGGTAGCTCTAATCTGTTGGATTTCGCGGGTCAATTGAATAACTTGGGCGAGTAACTCCTCATTTGCTTGTCTTGCGTGGTCCAATTCAGTCTGTAAGATTCTTAGGGAGGACATCGCTGTAATTAAATAGAGCATTTTAATTTATGATTGATCAAGTTAATTAATCATTTATTTCATCAAACAAATCACAAATAATTCTAGTTATACGAGGAAGAGTGACACACAAATTTCTAATAATTTTAATCAGCCGCTACATCAATTTATCACTGTCAGTTTATTCGTCGGGGCAATATCTGTTTAGGCTTCGTTTGAGGGCTTCCACGGTATATGGTCGTCGGGTGTCTCGAACTGGGCGAGGTGGATGGGCGACTGCGATCCGCCCGGCAAGGATGTCCTCCACCACATTTGCGAGATACATCCTCGCCTTGACCACTTGCAAATCCACCTGTTCCTGCACCCGCTCCCATCGGGTGAGGAGGTCCCGTGCGTTGGTGTATATCTCTGCCGCTGGGTACTGTTGTCCATCGAGTCCATAAGGGTTGCTATTCAGACCCAGCGCCCTCCGAGTGGTTGGGTACGGCCACTGTTGCTGGATTTTTCCGAATATTTCTGTCCTCGGGGGTGACTCCTTCCGGCAAGGCGCATCGTTCAATTGGGTATCCGTCCATTCGAGTGACATGTTTGGCTAAAAGATGCATTATGATCAGCTACTGGCGTACGATGAACGAAGAAATAAAACGAATTATTCAACTTGTTCGCGCGATTTTAATATTCGACTCGCTAATGACTAGGTTATTGCTGTTGGGCTTACGTATTCCTCAATGTATGTTGCTGAGACCAGTCGAAACCTGCGATCGGTTAAGTACGGTTGTTTGACAAATTAGCGATCCAGGTTGAATGGAACTCATACAGATGTTATTAGTTACCTAACATTGGCTTTCGTTGACATTTAAATTACCGTCGGTGATATACCTAGTGTCTATATTTGTTAAGAACTAATTCAACTAAGTTCGATGTGTACGAATGGGTTATCATTTATTTACGAATATTTCACGCCTACAAAACCTCCGAAGTTAGTTGATCTCAATTCGAGATTCCTATCTAGATGGGGTTGACATGGGTCATCATGGGTCTTTGCATCCTGCACCTATTTATTAATTTTTTAACTAAAAATTTTCGTTTTCATGATATTAACATTTATATGATCGGCTGTTGGAAATTACTGACTAGAATATTCATATTAATTTAAGTGACCATATTCCGTAGGGTGGCGGCATCCGCATCCGTTGCAAATTTGTCGGTGTTTACATTTAAGGACGTTGGACCTATATGCTATGCCGACGGAATTCCCGGATCACGCGAATCCGTTTAATTTGGCGGTACGATTTCCGGTCTAATATTATTATCAGCGGTCAATTAGCTAAATGGATACACCCCCGTTTGGTAATTTAATAATCTGTGTTTATTTAATCTACTTTTCATTTTAGAATTCACAATCCACAAATCCGATGAAGTTTGACCAACTCGATTATAGTAAGTTATTAATTTATTGGGACACATTTCATTGATGGATTCTAGGGAAAACTCTTACGTCCACCGAAGTTCCTAGGGTGAGTTCTAATGTATTTGGAGTTTTCGTCTATGTGGGACTTAGTTATGTACTCATGATCTCCTTAAAAGTTCTTTGGAATTATTTTATGCGATGTCGGTAGTAAGTATCCAACGTTGATGTGATATTAATATAAATTTCTCTAATTGTTTAATCATTCTTAAAGTTTTATTTCTACGTCAATTTTGTAATTCATTTTAATTCGCGATTAATTGAGGCTAAATTGGAGGCTACTTAATTTGATATCTTGGTTCAGAAAATGTAAACGTCAGCGACAATTTTATCATCTTTATTCTGCAGAGCTTTCATATTAATCCTCTCCTATCTCCTTAACCATGATATTAATTAAATTTTTTAGTAACGACGAATTTTACAGTAAGGCTCTCATCTTGGCGAATTACCATTTTAACTTTACTTGATGGATTCGTACTTATTTTCCATTAAATCTCTCATTTTTATATTTAGCCCACTAACTAATCTATAATCTAATTTATTTTGAGTACATTAATTTCAATCATTGGGTTACTTTATTCTTAATCGATGGGTGTTTTACTTTTAAATCTGTGGGTCATTTATTCGATAAATTACTTTATTTTGATCAATAGTTATTTATCACTGAATTCCCTAGCTTTACTTCAAATCTATTGGGTTGAAGAATTATTCTAACCAAGGTATTATTCTGCTTAAATAAATTATTTCAGGTTTTTAATCAATGAATCGAAATGTTACAATATTTATACTCAAGGGTTTATGCGATTTTTATCAAGGAGGGTTTTTCACGTTTACTCCAATGACTTTAATTTTTCTCATTGCATTAATTAGATATAATCGATGAAATACTCGTTTTACTCGATAATCATTTTAACTTCTAACCCGTAACCTAATTCAATCGCTGGTTTTTACTTAATTCCCCCTTCAATTTTATTAAAATGACTTATCGGTGGAATGCTTTTCACTACCTTGATTTTAATTAACGATTTAATTAAGGGGTTCCACACTCTTATTCAAGGATCACTTTACTTTTAATTGATACGGTTCATTCATTGAAATCTATGAATTCGATTCGTAATTGCCTCCACTTTTATCGGGGATTGATTTTTGATTAGATCAATGCATTGCTCGTTCTTATTCAAAGATTAAATTCATTTTATCGAAGCGAATTATCATAATATAACTGATGCAATTATTTGCCATTACCCTAATTACGATCTTATATACTATGAATTATCTCTACACGACTTTTAAGCCATAACCACTTTACTTTTCTTTACTCATAATTAATGATCATTTTAAGTTTTATTAATAATCGCAATTTAATCGAATTCAAGGATTTCAAATGAATTTTATTTCGGCATATTAATTCGAGGACTATAACAACGATTCCATTTAAATTAATCCGTACCCTTTCCCTTTAATAGGCCTTAGGCGCATATTGTGTTTATATTATATTTACTGAGTGCCCACTGGACTACTCGGTGTGATGATTTTAAGCCGTATGTAATGTAAATTTAGGTCGATTTTTCAGAATTGAGAAACGAGAAGCAGCCAGAGACTCCTTCCTTATTTCTCGCTTCAGCTATAGGATAAATATTGACGTTACGACCGCTGCGTTGCGCACGCTGAGTCTTCACGGGTACATATCATTGGCGATTTTCCACGCACTTACATGCATCTGTACTAGGTAGATTTTGCTTTCTTGCGTTATGTATCGGCTGTGGGCCGGAAAAATTTCGACATTTTAATTTATAAAACAAATATATATGTAAAACAATTTAGGTATATTAATAATATTTATTAATTATAAAAACAACATAATTACCCATTTCTAACCATTCCATAAAACATCATAGCATAAAATAGAACATAAATGCCGCTCTCCCCACGTCGCCGCCAAGCAGAGCTCTACAGAGATGCTATGAACGTGACGTGGAAAGAGGGTTCCAACCAAAATATTTCTCACCCAAAAATTCTGATTCTAAAACGGGTCTAAAACAGTCTTGAAAATAGTTTTTTAAAATGACTTCAAAATAATTTCAAAATGAAAATATAGTTTGTTCGAAAACGGATTAGATTTTCAAAAATGGTTTTATGGTTAAGTTAAATGTGAAAATGGATCAGTATTTATACCTATTTTTCTCGCATGTGAAATTTGATGCAGTAAAACAAAATTCGACCTTGTTATTTTCTAGCAAATTCTATTCTTTAATTTTATTATTTTTCGATTTATTTTTATAAATTTTTATTTAGAATTTTTATTGAATTATTACTAATTCAAATTTTTCAATTTAAATTTCACTTTAATGAACTTTTATTAATTTTTTCAATTTCGTCGAATTTGTTGTGTTTTCTTGTTATATTTGTGTAGGTATCGTGTGAATCTTGGTGCATTTTGTTATTATTTTAATTTATTTTTATGTTTATTATTTTATATTTAATTCTCCTTTTTTTCTCATATTTTATAGGGTTTACTTGGTGTTTCATATGTTTATTTAAATTGCATGTTGTATTTGCGTGTGTGTTTCTGATCCATTAAAACATTTCTCAAGGCCGTTTACGTTGTGGCCCAACATAAAACACTCGGGGGGTCCGTAAAATTGCAACCCGCAATTTCGACTGATTTCAAAATGATACATACATTTCCATTTTCAATATTCACATTCATAAAAAATTTCTACGGTAACGTTAATCGTCAAGGTAAAGATGGACTTAAGGTCCGGCTACAATACGTAATCAAAATTGGATAGTTCAGTTTTAATATCAATGCAAGTTTATAATATCAGTTCAAATCAATATCGGTTACTGTAACTCAGTTATATTTGTTTTCGAATGAATCGCTGACGGCTTGGGTTTCGCTTTCGGGCTGGGTTGATCTTGAAGGGTGATTGATGGAAATCTGCGAGAGTCTTGAAGTTTTGCTAACTTGATTGGTATTTTGGATTGGGTTGAACATTCTTCTGAGTTTCTGAATTGGGGTGTTTTGCCTTTGTTTGTTTTTTGTTAGGCCGATGATGAGACAGCATATAAGGAGTATTATGTTGGATGTTATACTGCTACAAATTTCTTTGAAATCGGCACAGGTGCTGTCCTCCCTTCTGAAGGGTTGGGATTTCTCGCATTTTTCCAACGGATTCTCAGTGTTGCATTCTCTCGTTATTATCATCATCATTGTTATCCACAGATTTGGGTTCATAACTTCTATTTTTATTACATAATCAATTTTTCATTTATTTACAAGATTATTTCGTTTATTTACAGTGGAGTTTAGCCCTTTTTTATTCTTTCTCTTTTTCTGGGGTTGAGTGCCTCTCGCACTCCTCTTTAATTCTGTTATCTGAGAATCTCATTATCAGGACTTGGGCTCTTATTAATCGTTCGGTTATTTTTGGGAGTTCCTTTAGTCGTTCTTTGTTTTCTTTGATTACTCTTTGTTGATTATAGATTTTCATTTGGATATTTCTTTCTTTCGCTTGCTTTCTCTTGAGTTGACGCTTATAGTTGACTCGTTTGGTTGTTTGTTTTTCCAGCTTTCGTTTTGTTTCCTGGAGCTGTTCTGTTAGCGCTTTAATTTCGTCCTGAGTTTGCTGATGGCTTTCTTTTATCTCTCTGGCTTCTTTACAACTATCTTCTAGTTGTATTACATATCTTTGTTCGCTTTTTCTGCTGTCTCTCATTCGTTCTGCTTCGGTTTTCCAATAATCCTCCAGGATTACACGAGTTTTATCCCAGCCAATTCTCGTCTCAATCGTTCATTTTCTCTCTTTTGATTTCCGTTTTCTCCCATGCTGGATGTTAGTTTTCACTTTATCGTATTGGCTAACTGTTTTGATTGTATTAACTGTTGATTTATCCGGGCGATTTCTGATTCTTGCTCCTCCACTAACTCTTGCCATTCTTTTCTTTCGGCTCTCCATCTTTTACTATAATACCTCAGTGGGTCTTGCTCGATTGGTTCTACTAATTGAATTGGGCTTGGTATGTATTCTCCGTTTTCTAGATTCATTCGGATTTCTATTTCATTTGGGTTCATACTAAATATACATTGATTACAATTTTTTGTTTTTATTGTTTTTATTATTTTCGTTATTTTTACACTTTTTACAATTTTCTCTTTAGATTTACACTATCGTTTCGTCCGTCTCCCCGAATCCTTCATCAGGTTCGGTGGGTACTTGGGTTGGTATCTCAGTTGGGTATAACGGCATAAGCAGGATTGGTGGTCGATTTCGTAACATATTTACCTCTTCTCGCAAGGTATTGGATATTTGTATCTCTTCGTCTAAGAGATAGGCAAGATATTCGGTATTTTCCGTTAACTCCTCCACTTGCGTTTCCAATCGATGCGTGTTTTCTAACGCTTTTAACTTTTCAATCTTCTTCCTCAAGTTCTGCTCATTTTCCTCATATCCTTGCTTCATCGCTTTTATTTCTGCTTTGACTTGTCCCTTCAACTGTTTGTTGACTTCCTGTTGATGTCTCAACTGGATCTCTTTGAATACTGCAACTCCTCGGTGTCCGTTCACTTCCTGTTGGAGTTCTGTTATCCTCTCGTTTAATTGTTGGTTTTGTCGTCTCTCATCTGTAAGTTGATTTCTCGTTTCTGCTACTCTCTTGTCCATTTCGTTGAATTGTTGTTCGTATTCCTTTTCGTGTCTCCTGAGCCTTCTTATTGTGCTCTGTCTGATTTTCTCCCGAAATTCTAGGGTTTGGACCTGCTTGTTTAGTTCCTCGATTGTTTCTTTCTGCACTTCGACTTGTTCCCATAGCTCCCAATCTTCCATATTTAATATCCTTTTGGGTAACAATCTTATCTCTTTCTTGGCTTCTTGGAAATGTTCTTTCCATTTTTTCGCCTCTCTTTTTATTGCTTTTTCTTTGATCTCCGTTTTCCATTGTTGTTTTTGTTCTTTTTCGGTGAGCTTCGTCCTGCTCGATTTGTATTTCTTTCACTCTGGTTTGTTGATACTAAACTTCTTGCTCTAATTTCACTATATAGTTAGATTGTTTTGCGTTGGCGTCCTCCCATGTTTTGCATTCTATTCGCCATTTTCTTGCTTGATCAGTTATCTGGGTCAGCATTCTTTCTTGTCTATCGTCTCTGGGCTCTCTAATTTTCTTTGATGGTTTTGGCCCTTGATTTCTCAGCTTGTTGACTTCCTTTTTTCGCATTTTCCCATTTAGTTTTGTACGCTCTTGTTCGATCTTCCTCTTCGGCTATTTGCTGAATATAATGTCTAGCGCGTGCTTCCCAGTCATTCCTTGCACGCTCCTTCTCTCCGTACCACTTCGTTTTCCAGTGAAGTGCTTGCCGTTTTGCCCACTCTTTGGCTTGTTCCATATGGGTTCTCTTTGTCTTCTCTATTCGGTATTGAGTACTAATTTACCCAATTTCCTCCTGCATTTGTTGTATAATTTTTATGGTCTCCTCTCCTTCCTCTCGTATTTCTGCTTCTTTATCTTTTATTACTTCTTGCAATCTTTCTATTTCACTTTGCTGATTCTGCTTCTCTTGCTCTAGGGTTTGTATCTCTTTCCTTTGGTTTTTGATTCTAGTTTGGTTCTGCATAAATTCCTTCATCATTTCCTCTTCTCGTTCTTGGTACGTTTTCTCTTTTCCTTATGGGTAGGTTACTTTTTTGTTCTAGTTGTTTTTCCCACTTTTCTTTCATCATTTTCGTTTTTAGAGTCTCTTGTACTAATTCCTCTTCTGCGATTAGTAGCATTTCTTTTAATTGTAACGTTCTTTGTCTCCATAATTCTACTTCCTCACTTGTTACTTTTATTGATTCTGGTTGATCTTTGATTGCTGGTTTTAACTCTTCAGCCACTTTTGTCACAACTTCTTTTATCAATTGCTTTTCTGTCTCTTTCGGATTCATAATTGTTTTCTAAATATTAATAATCGATTATTCTCTCTTTTCAATCATATCAAAATTTTATCATAATTTACATCGTCTCGTATTTTTGTGATTTTTGAGTTTTTATAGTTTTTTTTTGTTTTTACGTTTTTCTTTATTTACATTTTTTTACACATTGCTCTCATTTTTATTTACTGATCAGCGAAACGGAATCCTTTGATCCGCCCGTTGATCGGCTTTCTACATACTGGGCATATTTCAACTTTTAACCCACATGCTTCACATGTGACCATATGTCCACAAGGAGTATAAATTATTTCAACATGTTTTTGCCAACATGTCACACATTGATACTGTTCTAAAATAGCTTCTTTTATCATTGATTTGTCACGATTTTCTTTAGGTTTCTCTTGATATCGCTTGATTGCTCGGATTACCGCTTGTGTCGAGTCGTACCATTCTAAATTGTTAGCTAACCTTTCTTTGATTATTTTCCTCATCTTTTGAGTTTCTACTCCTGATAGTAGCATTATGGTTCTCGTTTTTGGTCGATCCAGGATATCTTCTACTTGCTGATTTGTAATTATTATTTCTATATTCTTTGACTCTTTTTCTTGTTTATACATACACTTTCCTTTATGCTTTAGCTTTTTGACATTCTGATCTGGTATTGGCTGTTGGTTTTTGCATCCTTCGCACATTATTCCTCTGGCTGTTTGACAATACCCTTGACTCGCAAATTCTGCTGCTCTTGGATTTCCTTTGAAGGTTTTAATTCTCTTCTCGAATGTTCTATTTATGGTCTCTTTTTCCCATATTAATTCTGTTGGATCTTCGAAACTCTTTATTATCGTTATCTTTTTCTCGCCTCCCTTTTCATCTTTATCTACTTCCGACTGTCGAAGTCCTTCTAGTCTGTTCATCGCTTGGTTCCTGACATCAATATTTATTCTAAATGGACAGGTTGAAAATTTCCTCAGGTGTTCTCGTTTTGCTGTCTCTCCCTTTTCCCATTTTGCGAGTTTTCCTTTACAATAAATACAGGTAACTTCATCTGGTAGTTCGGGGGTTCCCATGAAATAAAATCCTTCTGCAGCCATTTCTTTGCTTTGCCGGTCGGTAAACACTTTATTATCTTTAAACGTTAAATATCTCTGTTCCTCTTTTCTCAGCTCCTCGTCTCTTACTCTCCTTTGTGAGTATATTGCTTTTATGATTCGCGTTGGTCGTCTTGTTCCGTCGTAGTCTTTATAGTATATAATTGCTGCTGCAAGTGTATTAACTTTCTCTTCCTCTTCTGGTTTTTTCCATAGTCTCGTCCATATCGAATCTGGTCCTTCTCTCATCTGTATTGTTATCTCTTCGTTGATTCCGCTTGCCATCTAAATATCGTCATTATTTTTGAGTTTTTGTTTTTCTGATTTTTCTGATTATTTGTAATTTTTTGATTTTTATTTGATTTTTATTATTTTATTTACATTTATTTACAGTTTCTTTTTCCCTTTACAACGTCTTGTCTGGCTTCTCTACTTCTAATCTTATATACAGATTATCCTCTCGCAAGAATCCTTCTCCTCTTAATCGTTGTTGCGCATAGAAACGTGGTGTACCAATTGCTGTATTCCAGTCGGTTGTTGGTCTTCCCATTTGTGGTTCATTTCCTGTTCTGATTGGGTTACGGTAATCCTCTTGTCCTTTCATTGTTAATATCATGTTTTGTCTAAAACGCCATGCCAATAGTTCATCATAATCTCCTCTTCCTACTCTGACGAAGACACTGATATGGGTGCCTGTTGCGTTCCCATCTCCATTTGGATATAATCTAATGCCCAATTTGTATCCATTCTCCAAACTGTATATTGGTGGACTATCTAGAATTCTTTGTGTTCCATCGTTTGCTCTCTGGAGTTTTTCTGCGAATTCGGTTATTTTCCATATAAATGGTGCTGTAGGATGTTTTCTGGCTATGGAGCTGTTGGTTTCTAATTCCTTTACTTCCCATGCCAACATTCCTATCGTTTTCATCATGATTTCGGTGTGCTCGATGCTGTTTTCTATCATATGCTTTTGCATTTCTGCAATTGGTAATTGTGCTTGGCAATTAAACAGTTCCATGACACATTTTGTACAATATTTATTTATACATATACATAATATTACTACTATTATACTACATAATATTTTACACTATATACAACGTCTTTTTCTCGTTTTACACCATCGTCTCCGAGGACTCTATACGCAATGTCCGTATATCCCCATATTTCTCATTCGTTGTCTGATATATATCGCATTCATTTGACCATTGTTGTGCTTCGATAATGGGCGGTTCTTTTAACCAGAGTCCGCTTGTGCTGGAATTTCCTATTATTTCATATTCCTCAGTTCTTTCTGCATCGTATTGTCCTAATTCGATATCGTAATTGAATTTTTCTAATGCTGGCCATAATCTTTTCTTTGTTGGCTTCTTTCTGCATTTTGTAGTTCTCACTGATTGAATTATTATCAGCATTACTACGCTGCTTACTACCGCTATTGTTATCCAAATCATTTTAATCAGGTAATTCTTTTCGTTAGGTTGCCTAGTCGTGTTTTCTCTTGCAATGGTTGTCTCCATTATCCCTTCTTTCGGTTGCACATTTTTAAGTGCTTTCTGGAGTTGTAATGCTTCGTGAATTGAAAGATGGCTGTCGTCCATGATCATTCCTTTTTTCCATGTCTCGTTTTTTCCTTCAGATTGTTTTGTTATAGATTGATCTGTCGCATTTGACTTGAGTGGTTTCCTTGTTATCATTCTCCAATGTCCATGAGTTCCTTTTTGGATATTTATTACATATTTTTCCCAGTTTTCTTTTCGTCGGGATGCGGTACTTTCGATTCTTTATATTTTTGCTTGTTTCACATTGGATTCTTTTGTTTACTGGTTCGTTTCCTTTAGGTTCGTATATGCAGATTTTTGTGATAGGTTTTTCACCTGTGTTCTCAATTAATATTTCCTCTTCATTTGCCGCATTTGATTCTATGTTTATTATTACTGCTTTACTTTCTCTGATCTGGGCGTTGATATGGTTCCTCTTTTGTTTCTTTTTCTGGACGTTTTGTCGTAGTTGATTATAGTGACTTTCCTGTTATTGATTTCCAGTAATCATCTCTTCCTCTCTGAACGTGTACTATATACTTTCCACGTTTTCTTTTTGTTGTGATGCGGTATTTTTGGTTTTTGATATCTTCGTTCGATTGACATTTGATTATTTCATTCGTCGTTCCGTTCCTTTTAGTTTCAAATAAGCAAACGTTTGTGATGGGTTCTTTACCCATATTTTCGACTATTATCTCTTCTCCAATCTTTGGGTCTGATTCTACTTTTATTATTATTTCTTTGTTTTCTCGTGCTCGACGTTGATGAGGCTCTTCTTTTGGTGTTGTGAATTTCAATCCCAGAGTTTTGGCTAATGTGCAGGTTATTATTATGTTGTTGTTGGCACATATTATATATTCTGCATTGCCTTCCAGGCTATCCCATTCGCATTTCTTTCCTGCTTTCATATTCATTTTCCAACAATCGGTAATTTTATTTTTATATACACACTTGTTCGATTGTTTCTATTCCTCTGTTTATTATTCGTAATTTGCCTATTCCTGGCTTTACTTGGATTTTTACGTTCTTATCTTTTGTGGCATCTCTACATACGTCTTTGGTGGTTTGGCATGATGATGAGTTTTCGGATCGTATTTCCATCTTTCCTGGTTTTCCTATTGAGTCGAATTGACAACTTATGCTTGTATTCATTGTCAGTTGTAAGCATATTCCTTCACTTGCGATTCCTTTCTCGTTTATTGTTCGTATTCTGAACGATTTTATTTCCTTCGTGGTGTTTTCGTCAGCTTCTGTTAGCTTGATGGACGTAATTAATATCATTATTTTCTGTAGCAGGGTCGGTCGGTTTTGATTCTTCCTTTGTTGTAGTCTCTTTTTATTATGTAACAGCATCCCTTGGTTTTGTTTTCTTTCGTTGTTGTTATTATTCGCTTCCTGACGTTCCTCGTTAGATGATTCCTTTTTCTCTTGTTGTTTGGATTTGTTTTCGTCTCTAGTATTTGGATCGTCTTGATGTTTGCTGTTGTAACTTCCTCCTTCTTCATTATTACCTCCATCCGGGGGTTTCCTTTGAAATGTCGTCCTCGACATTTATTATTTCGATTATTTCCTCGTATACTTTTATTATTCTTGCTTTTATATCGTCCATCTCTTTTATCTCTTGTTTGCTCGCTTGGAATCTTATTTGCTTTCGATGCCATCTGTGTATTATCATTAATAGTTGTTCCTTTCTATCTCCGATTCGTACTGCTTCTTTTGGATGATTGGTGAATTTCAGTCCTTCCCATTTCAACATTGCTTTTATTGTTTTTGGGAATGGGTAGTGAGCATATATTGTTTCTTTTAATAGAACGTTTCTGTTTCTTACCATGTAGTTTAAATCGAATACTTTGAGTGGTGAGCCTTCTTAGGTCCATTTCATCAGATTGGCTGTTACTTCGTCTTGTTTGGCGTCGATAGCTTCCCATAGTGTTTGAATTGTTTTGCCCATCATTTCTCTTTCTTTAATTGTCGCATTAGTGGTTATAAATTTTATTGCACTTGCTTGTCTGGATTTCAGTGCATAGTGTAGTACATTATTTTCTCCATTGTCTTTTTCTTTGAACGATGATCCTGTTTTTAGTAGTTCTCTCAGAACTGTTGTGGAAGCGTCTGCTGCAACTGCGAACATTAATGGTGTTTGTCCTTCTTCGTTTGGTATATTTGAGGTGTGTCCGCATTTCTGTATAAGTTGGATTATATCTATTATCCTTTGAGTGTTTCTATGCTGTACTGCAATATGTAAAGGTACGTTTCCTTCTACATCTGCCATGGTGAAGATCATGGGTATGTTTTCTTTGATATGATCCATTTCCGGTGGACTTCTAGCTCCTTTCGCGTAATCCATTGCGATTTTTCCCGCTTTGTTTACTATTCTCATCCATCCTTTTCCTTCGACCCATTCTGGCATAATTTCTCTGATGGCTTTTACTATTATATCCATCTTGTCTACATTATCTTGAGTTGCGTTCAGAGTTATTTTGGATTCATCCGGTTTAGGTTCCTCTACGGTGTTATTTGATGTCGCTTCTAATTTTCGACTCATCGTTAGTCCGTTTATACTCAGCTGTTGAGTTTGTGATCTAGTTTGCATACCTCGATTCTCTGGTTCTCTTGTTATTGTTCTAGGTATCGCTTTACATCTGCTTACGTTTACGTAAATAGGTCTGGTGAGTGGGTTGTTGACCAATTTAACCCGAGCATTGTTCTCGTTTACATACATTATCTCATAAGGTCCCTTACCACTTCTCTGTAGTTTTCTGGCTACTCCTGGGATGATTTCTGGCGTTGCAATTATTACCCAGTCTCCGACCTGAAAATTATGCTCACGTACGTCTCGCTTTTTATCATGTAATTCTTTGTAGCTCTCTTGATTAAATCTAATATTCATACCTGCTGTTTTCCAGATCTCTTGCATTCGCTCTTTGAACCCTGTTACATAATCGTCAATTTCCATATACTGTGATATTGGTGGTTGATATTCTAAATCTATCGGCATATTGCATTCTCTGCCGTACATTAATTTGAATGGACTCATTTTTGTTGCTGAATGTATTGACATTCTATAAGCCATAAGGCATAGATTTATATATCTGTCCCAATCTTTCTGGAGTCTGCTGACATAGTTTGACATCATTTCTATTAATATGCCATTAAATCGTTCAGTTTGACCATTTGTTTGCGGATTATAGGGTGATGTTCTCAATTTCGCTATTCTGAAGTAATTTGTTACTTCTTCTATAATTTCGCTCATAAAGTTGGTTCCTTGGTCAGTCAGGATCTGTTTGGGTGTTCCGTATCTACAGCATATCTCCTCTACTAGGATTCTCGCTATTGTTCTAGCTTTTTGATCTGGTATTGCGAATGCTTCCGGGAATTTTGATAAATAATCTGTCACTACCAATATATAGATATTTTCATCGTTGGTTTCTGGTAATGGTCCTACTACATCCATTGCGATCATCGTCATTGGTTCTGGTGGAATTGGCATTGGCTTTAGCGGTGCTTTCAGTTTACTTCCTGTGCTTTTCCTTGTTGCGCATATCAGACAATTCTTTATCCATCCTTTTACGTCCTCTCCGATATTTGGCCAATAGTATTTTTGACGCAGTCTTGCTTCCGTCTTTTTTGCTGACATGTGTCCTCCGAGTTTTCCATCGTGATATTGCATAAATACCTCTTTTCGTCTGCTTTCTGGTAAACACATGAGTCGTTTCTCACCATCCATTAATAATAACCATCCCTTCTCCATGGTATATCGATGTCTGTGTTTTTCCATGTGCTCTCTTAATTTACTGTTGTTGTCGAAGATTTTCATATCATTAGTTTCCATGAATTTGATTATTGCTTTTAACTCCTCGTCTTCCTTCTGCTCTTTTCTCAGTTTTGTGAAGTCGATATCTTCTGCGATGATCATGCATATTCGTCTTACATCCTGATCCATTAGTTCCTCAAATACAAATCTTGACATACAGTCTGCGTTAGCGTTGGCTTTTCCTGATTTGAATTTTATTTACGGCGAGTATTCTTGTAGCTGCATTGCCCATCTCATCAATCTACTCGAGGCTTCTTTATGTTGGCCTAACCATACTAATGGTTGGTGATCTGTAGTGATATATATCTCGTGACCCCATAACAAATATTTGAAATGTTTAATAGCTTGGATTATTGCTAATGCTTCTCTTTCGGTCACAGAGTAATTCTTTTTATGTTTCTTGAATGTTCGACTGTAATATCCAATTACTCGTTCTCTTTTCTCGTCATCCCATTGTCCTAGGACTGCTCCCGATGCATATCCACTTGCGTCTGTCGCTAACAAAAACGGTTTCTTAAAATCTGGATGTACGAGTATTGGTGCTGATATTAGTTTATCTCTGAGTGTTTCAAAGGCTGTTTGATGTTCCCCTTCCCATATAAACGGGGTATCTTTTTTGGTTAGTTCTTGTATTGGCTTCGCAATAGTTGCGTAACTCTTGATGAACTTTCGATAATATCCGCATAGGCCTAAAAATTCTTGCACTTGCGTGACTGTCTTTGGTACAGGGCAATTCTTTATCTTTTCAATGTTTCTTGGATCGGGTTCTTTGCCTTTTGCTGACACTATATGTCCTAAGAAGGTGACTTTTTCCTTTGCCCAATCGCATTTGGAGGGTTTTAATTTTAACTTCCATTGTCTCAGTCGAACGAATACGTTTTGGATATCTTTTAAATGTTGCTCGAAGGTGCTAGAATAAATCAATAAATCATCAATATATACCATACATTTTTTGATGCCGTGAGTTACAAAGTTCATACATCTTTGGAATGAAGCTGGTGCGTTGGTTAATCCGAAAGGCATTTTCTTGAATTGGTATAAATCTTTTCCGATTGTAAAAGCAGTTTTTTCTCTGTCCTCCTCTTTGACTTTTATTTGCCAATAACCACTTTTTAAATATAATGATGTAAAATAAGCTGCTCCGTGTAATGTTTGTAACATCTCATTTATATCTGGTAACGGGTATGTATCCCGTTTTGTTACTGCGTTGAGTCGTCGATAATCTATACAGAACCGTTGTGTTCCGTCTTTTTTCTTTACCATGACCACTGGGAATTGCCATGGTGAGCAACTTGGTTCGATTACTCCTGCGTCTAACATCTTTTGAACTTCTTTTTCTGCTACTGATTTTTGCGCTTCTGCCAATCGATATGGCCGTAGTGTTATTAGGGTATCGTCTGTTAATGGTATCGTATGTTGCGTCACATCGCTTGTACCGAGATCTAAGTCAGATGCTGCAAATATATCTTTGAATTCCATTAGCAGTTTTTGTAATTGCTCTTTTTCGGTTTCGTTTAGCAGCTGACTGTCGATTGTCCATAATTCCTCCTCGGTTCTTTCGGTTTTTGTTGTCGGAAGTTCAATATCCATCATCGGTGTTAGCTTTCCTAATCTTTCGTTCTCGTAAATGACTTTATCTTCCTCATCGAAATTTTTAATATTGATTGGAATTTCACTGTTATTGTTTACATACACTATTTCTCTGGCTAATGGCAGTTCTTTCTTTTTCTCGAATTTGTGATTAGGTTCGAAAATCATTTCGCCTCTAGTTTCCTCATTCACTTTTACAAATCATTTGTGTGCGCCCTGGCACTACTATTTTCTCTGAGCATCTCACTTCTGATTTCAACATACATATTCGTCCAGTTTTATCTCTCCACTCCATCGATCCTAGATCTATTATTATCATTTTTAATAATTCTGGCATGAGATCTGTTCCAATTATGCAATCTGCGCTCAATCTCCCGATAACTGCTAAATACGTATTGATTTTTACATTTTTATATTCGATTATCGACCAGATTTTTCCGATGACTGCTACTGATTCCTTGCTGCAGGTTATCACATCCATGTTAGCTTCTTCTATACATGGCCACAATCTTCCTGGTATTTTATCCATTTTTATTGCTGAGATGTTTGCTCCGGTATCAATCATTGCTTTTATCTCTACTCCATTTATTTCTATGGGTACCGTTAATGTTGGTCCAGCTAATGTATGTAACATGGCTATGGTTCGCGTTTCTGGATCCTGATCCACACTTCTCGATCTTTGGCTGGTTCTTGGTACTAAGTCTGCCCAATTTGGTTCGTATGGTACTGGATAAATGTTTCGTAGTGTTGTTGGTCGTGGTATCGGTACGTGTCGTTCCACCGGTGCGTTTCTCTCTACTGATGATGCTGCTTTCTTTAGACATTCATATACTGGTGGTGGATGATTATAATGTCCACTATGTCTTGTCTTTCGATTTTCCCATTGTTTAAGTTGCTCTTGAGTCAACATCTGCGTTCCTCCTTGATTTTCATTATTGTCGCTGTTATCACTGCTATCATCTTTGAAGTTTATCCATCGTTTCCAGTTACTCGTTTTTTGTCGCTTCATTCTGGTTTTCTCGGCTTCTAGTCTCATTATCGCTTTGAATTTTCGTCCAACTTCTTCATCGGTACCGTTCATTTTAGTTAGGATTCCTACTAACCTTTTTATCTTGTGGATATCTTTTGAGTGTCCATGTAACACCATTGTCTTTGCTAAGAACGGTAAGAATACCATTGCCATCTTCCAGTTGATTTTTCTCTCTCTTTTGTAGATATCGAAACATGCTAACATTTGTGTTAAGATCACTCTTACGATTTGGATGATGAGTATTATTCCTAAAATTCCTGCCATCATTTGTCCGAAGATTAAGAATCTTCCCCACATGGCTTTCATCATATTTGCTGTAGCATGTTGGAAATGATCTGGTGATAGTAACAATTCGTAGTTGGGTTTCTCTCCATAGTATTACCTCCCGTTATAGTTACAATGTTGGATAATATTGCTTGTCTTTGTGCTGGGAATAATAAATGTTCTCTGGCTCGTTCCAAGTCTTTTGTTTGGTATATTCCGCTTTGTGATATATCTACTGGCTTAAATTCTGCTTCGCTAGCCAATTCTGTCAGCCCAAATATTTTTGGCGGTGCTACTATTACTCGAGTTGGGAACTGTAACCAACTTCCCTCTCTTATTTCGAATAACGGTCCATATACATTACTGCAACTGAACATATTAGGTACGAATTTTTCTGGATTTATCATCCTTGTTACCGGTTGAGCGAATCTGATTTTTCCTTTATGCATTATCTCTAATTCATTTATACATTTATCTCTTGGGATTGTTGAATTCTCTGGCAGCTTTGCGATTGTCTTTTCGCATTTGTATGTATACATAACTTCTCCAACAATTCTTCCAAAATATCCTTCCTCGAGTGGTAGTAGTGAAATTGCGTTATCTGGATTTGTGAT
Organism: Schmidtea mediterranea; assembly: GCA_022537955.1. Classification (NCBI taxonomy): domain Eukaryota; kingdom Metazoa; phylum Platyhelminthes; order Tricladida; family Dugesiidae; genus Schmidtea; species Schmidtea mediterranea. Next base: position 57,149 of record JAKGRZ010000072.1, on the reverse strand, counting down.
TGCCATGGCCAATTTTGTTTTTAATATTTCTCTGTTCAGGATACAATCATTTTTAACTAAATCGTAGTATATCTTCTCTGTTGATGCCAATCCTTTGTGATATAAGAAATCCATCTTGTTATTGATATACAGATATAATTTTACATCTTTGGGGTCTATTTGCGCCTTTGCGTTCGGTATTGCTGTTCGCGATAAGAATATTCCTTTATAATTTGTACTAGCTACCATTTCGTCACATTTGCTCACCATTCGGCCTTTTATAAATCTCATTCCGATTGTGGTATCAGTTGATATTACTACCGTTGGCGTGACCTCTGATCCGATAGTCGTGGTGATTGTTGGTTTTCCGATTCTTCCGGTTCTCCGTAATTCGTCCAATGCGCTCTTTTGCGTGTTAGTTTCTGTTTCGCTGTGTACTCGTCCTTGTACTTCGTCAAATATTGCGCTTTTCAATAAGGTGAGTCTACAAGTTCTGGTATCGGCGTGGTATACGATCGTTGACATTCCCGTATTGCATGATCTATCTGTTGCTAGGCATTGAGGGTACTTTTTCATTGCTTGCGTGTCTGGATCAAAATATCCTTGGTATTTCTCCAACTTTACTTGATAGCTTTCAATCACTACTACTCCTTTGACTAGTTGATTCAATAGGGTATACTCTCCTCCTTGGCATGTTCCGTCTCCAGCCGTTATTCTCCCCGCAGCGTATACTCGGGTAGTCTTTATTTTTCCTTCCTCGGCTGCTACGTTCACTCGTCCAGCTATTGAGATGCGTCCTGTCGTAAATCCTTCCTCACATTCGCTCCGCGTTACTGATACTACTGTTGTTTCCGTTCCCGCTTCTATAATTGTTGAATGTGAGTGATGTCCGCAATGGAATGCTACAATTTTCCGAGTTACTGAACATTCCTTGATTTCCGTTTTAATGAAGTCTACTTCTTGATATACGTTATACGATACTGCTGTAGCTGTTGTCTGCAATTTACCGGGGTTTGCAGCTTTACACTCTTCCTTTTCTTTTAGTTAATATTTATCGCCAATCCTTATATTATCGCAATCATATACTACAAACGGTTCTACTCCTTTTACGCACATCATCCATATGAGTATTGTAGTAATTATCGCATTCATTCCTTTTCTGGCTGTCCTTGGATCGCTTGCATTAATCGTTGTCTCGAATTCCGTTAATAACTCTTTTAACTTTGTTTGCATTATTTCGGTTTGATCATCTTTACTTACTAAGTTTATAAAAGCTTGCCATCCCCCCTTGAGTTAGGATGAATGGTTCGATTACCTTTCTGATAATGTCTGTTATCGCAAATTCATATCCATTTGGGTTGTATCTTAGAGTTCGTTTTCTGTATATCACTATCGTATTGTACATCAGGTATGCCATTCCTACCAAATATCTGTTTGGGTCGTCTGATCGTTTCGTTAGGTGATTTATTATCAACAATAATTCCTCTGGATCTTTGGTTGTGGTTCGTACTTTATTATCCATGATTTTATTTATTATTGGTTTTATTGCTGCCCAAAGCTGCTTCGCTTCTACTCCGATATTATTAAGTTTTAGATTTCTCTTTATCTCTGGATTTGCTAATCCCAGCATATCAGTTATTAGTCTGTTGATCCACTTTGCTCCTTGTTCTTGGCCTTTCAGTTTTCCCTGTAATTGCTTCGTTACTTGGCTAAGCTTGTTTAATTTCGTTGTCAATTGATCCATCTGCATCTGTTCTTTAGTTTTTCTTTCTGGAGCTGGTTTATCAATCTTTGGTCGTCCTCTGGATTTCTTTTCCATTGCAGTACCCGTTTCCTTTCGTTTAGGTTGTTCGTCTGCCGTTTCTTTGGATGTTGTTCCTCGTTCATTTATCCAATTATCCCATTCGTCTCCTGTCGAGCTTCGGCGTCTTCTCTCTTTCTTTTTATTTTCCTCTTCGGTATCTGGCTCTATAATTTCGACTGGTTGTCTTTGACCACATACTAGCTCGTCTGGTTCATCTGTTATCATATCATCTTCGTTTTCTGTCATGAACAAATCTCTTGATTCCGGTATTCTCCTGGTTGTTTCTTCATCCACGATATCATTTAGATCATTCAGTATCTCTTCGTCTCCTGTTGTGATGACGATTACTTCATCTGCTGCAGGTGGAACTTCTGGCGTATTTAGACTCTCTTGTCGCCCTATTGGCGTTTTCGTTTTGATTTCTCTTTTATTGAGTTCTCTACCCGCGATCTTTGCTACCGTTAATATATTTATTAGTCCCAATTGCATTTGCGTAACTCCGATTTCGAGATCGTCATCTAATGATCGTCCTTCGTATTTTAGATGGAATGGCGGTTCATATGGTATTCTCTTTTTCACTTCACTTACTTTGGCAGTGATATAAAATTCTCTTTCGATTGGTTCGAAATCTGGTGTCATATTTTTTAGACTATACTTCTCTATCGTTTCGGCTGCCCATTCGGTGTGTTTCCATTTTCGGATAATTTCTCTGAATTGCTCTGGGTACCACGCATACATTCTCTATTTCCTTTACAATATTTCGTAAATTCTCTACTCTGTTACAAGAATCGATTATCCACTTTGCTAAATCTGTTACAGTTCGTCTTTGATTCTTTGCTCCGGTTCTCAATATCGCTGCTAACTCTCTGCATTTTTGCGTTCTGTTAGTCGTGTTAATCCTTCTTCCACAGAATCATCTATATCTGTGGGCAAGTATCTTGTTCCTGGAATTCGCTTTTCGAGTACACTGATTCGCGGTCTCGCTTGTTCTTGTTGGATTCGCAGTTTCATTTCTCGTTCTGTTTCTACTTCGATCGTGATGTATATGGTATCATCTTTTACGAATTGAGGTGTTACGTATTTTTTCAGTAGGAACCGCGGTACTCCTCCCGCTACATTTTCAGTGGATATTGGCTTCTGGCTTATCATCGATCTTGGGTCTACTCCCAATTTTTCGCTGTGTCGCTCTTCCCATTTTCCGGGTTTAGCGATTGAAATTATGACTTTTCGATTAAATGGCCACTCTAACTTTCCGTCATATCTGCCTCTTGCTAACAGAAAATACACTGATAGGTGTGTTCCTTTTCCTACCCCATCTCCGTTTGGGTATATTCTCAATTTCATCCGGTATCCTCCGATTTCTGTATAGAACTGATGACTTGTAATACCGATGATTTTCTCTTCCTCAGCCGATTTTACTTTTTCGGTCCATCCACCTATTTTCCATGTGTATGGGGCTAGTCGAGCTCTATCATTTATTTCCTCGTCTTCCTCTGGTTGCCATTCCATTTCGTTTATCATTTCCTCTGGTAGATTTTCGTATGGTTCATCTTCATATAGTTCCAAGGTTGTTTCATTAGCTGCATCTTCCGGCGCTTCTCCTGGTACGTATTTTCTCCATTTTGGTTCGGTTCTCTCCGTTTTCCATTTCCACTCCTTTGTCTTTTCATCATACACCTTTTTCCATGGTGTTGATCGGCATCGCGAATCATCTATGGGTTGTAGTTTTGTGCTCAACTTCGCATCTTGTCTCCATAACTGGTAGATGGTTAGTATTTGGTCCATCTTTCTTTTCATCTCCTCTTGAAATTCTTGGATTTGTTGTTCCTTTTTTGTCGTATTTTTCCTTTCTGGTTCGTCCATGGCTATGATATTGATAGTTTGTCTGTCTTCCCATATACCTAATTCGTATATCGGGGTTCGTTCTCGCGGACTTATTTGTCGTTTGATGTACATTATTGCTACGTCCTCTACCATGCCATCGTCACTACTTTCGATTATAGGCTGTATAATTTCTCGGTTTATCCGTCGGTATAATTCATGCATTTGACAATCGGGATCCACCAAAATTTCTTTTATTTCATCATTTGGTAGCTTTATTTTTATCTTTATTGGTTCATCTCCTCTCATATCTCTTTGGTGCTCTCCGTATTTGGCTATCAACTCATCTGTTCTCTCGTTATCGAATCTCATTATGTCTGTATCTCGTACAGCTTCTACAAGCATTTTTATTGAAATCGGTCTCGTTAACGATAATCGGTTAATATATTTTCTAGCCTGGTCTATTGCTTGTTCTGTCATTTTATTCTGGTTTTGCCTCATTATCTTTTGTCTCTCTTTTTCTAATCCAGGTTTTATTTCTTTGTTATACAATATTTGGATTTTCTGCCATATTTCCGCTGTCGTTTCTTCGGTTTCATTTTTGTTTAATGTTACCACATTTATCCCATTTGGCCATATTAGCGCATCCGCGAGGTGTATATCTCGCTTTATTTTTCTTCTTTGGTAATATAGATGTTTATTTTTATAACTGTGTCCTAGCTTTTTCACTACCCAATCATACAACTCGTTTGTGCTTTCGCCTCTTGTGGCTATTATTTGTCTCGGTGTCTCTGGAAAATCAATAATTACCTGGTACTCTTCTCTATCATATTCTTTCAGATTCTCTTGGTACTTTTTTATCATATCTGTCCATGATGCCGTGAATGTACCATTATCTTGTTGGTATCCTTTTGCAATTAATTTCATTATTCTGCTGTATGTGGTTATATCTTTGAGGTTTAAGAACATTTGATTTCGATCTACTTCTTCTACAATCTCATTAATTTCTTTTAATATCTCGGTTTCATCCTCTCTTGGCACGTTCGTTTCCATTTCCTCTAATTCGGATTTTGGTTCATCTTTATTCAGTTTATTTTCTTCACATGATTGAAATATTTCTCCACCCAGACTGCTTATCTCACTTTCGTCTTCGTCTGTTTGATCATCTGGTATTTGTCTTAACATATTGATTTGTAGTTGTTCCTCCTCTTTCATTATCTTTGTTGGTCCTTTTGTTTGGAACCATATCTCTTTTATTCTGTTCTCGATTTGAGCTTCACTCCACGTGGGCTTTTCTTTTCTGATTCTTGTTTCTATTTTTTGTAGCAGTATCCTCTGGATTCGATTTTTTGTTATTATTGGTTCTGATATCTTTTCTCTTTCTTGTGACATTGATGCTTCCTGCTCATCTCTTTGCAGTTTTAATTCTGGCTCTTTCATTTCTTGGACTAGCACTTTCTTTGTCAGCGCTTCTATTTTTTGATCTAGTGCTTGTTCTTGTTCTAAATGTTTCAACGCTCCATCTATTTTCAATATTAGTGCCTTCTTTCTTAGTTCCGCTTTCTCTTGTTTCAAGATTGCTTCTTTTTCTTTTAATTGATCCTCCTCTTGTTCTAAAGCTTCCTCTTGCTTTATTTTCTCAAGTGTACTCTCTATCTTTTGTGTCGTAATTTCGTTTTCGAGTTCGTCTATCTCGTACACTAATGTTTCCTCGTTGTGATCCTCCGTTATCATCATCTTTGCTTGTTTAATCTCTTGGGTTTCTGGTTCGTCTGGTTTCTCAGTTGCCATTTCTTTTACTTGTCGACGTCTCTGTTTTTCCTCCTCTGCAAATTCTTTGATGGCCTCTATTTTTTCCATCGTATTTAATTTGATTGTTTTCTCATTATCAGTTATCATATTTCCTCCCCCTTCGTTCTCAACACACTGCTCCGCAGTGTGAATTTCATCTGGAATTTCCATTCTCATCATATTAATTCTTTTCGGGGTTTTATTTCGATTTTCCCATCTTTGCTGGATTTCTTGGGCTTCCTCTGTTTGTAGTCTTTGCCATTCAGCTTGTTGTTGCTCTTGATATTCTCTGGTTCTCAGCTCTTGAATCTCTTCATTGCTTCTCATTACATTGATTCGTTGTTGTTGTATATTGGTGGGCATCTGTTGCATCATCTCTTTTAATTCCATGGGCATTCGTTGTAGTGTTTCTCGTAGCATATCTATCTCTTGCATCACGTTAATTTGTGGATTTCTCATAGGATTATTATTTGGTCTTGATTGGCTTGGCTCTCCTCTTATGTTACATCGCCTTGCGATGTGTCCTTGTTGACCACAATTGTAGCATGTCTTGCTATCAAGTTGTCTACATATTTTCTCAGTGTGCCCTCGTCTACCACATTTCTGGCAGTTGTAATTCCGGAAACAATTTTCGGATCGATGTCCCATTTTTTGACATGTGGAGCATTTTTCATTTGCATTTGGATTGTTCCTGAAATTATTATTATAATTTACCTGGTGATTACCTCTGTCTTCCGGATTTCTCGTTGCTGGTGGCTTGAACATCTGCTGTGCTCTTGGAATGAATTGATTCATAGCTGGATTGATATTGCTGTTTTGATTGTTGGCATTGACTGTTGATGTTGTTGGTTCCGTGGCCAAGACTGCCACTTGATATTCCAGTCCCAGATGGGCTTCACATCTATTGGCGATTGCTACTGCTTTATCTAATGTTTTTGGTGCCAAGCATCCAAGGTTGGCTCGTATGTCTTCTCTTTTAATTCCTCTTATGAAGACGTCTACCATTTTGTCTTCGGGCAAATCTGCTTCTCCGAAGGCTTCTTTACATAATTTCTTTAATTCACATGCGTATACTGCATTTGATTCATCTCGTCTTTGTTTTCGATGTAGGAAGTCCAATATCTTCCTGTTTCCCTTTTTCTCTATTCCGAATATTTTTACTAAGAACTCTTTAATCTCTGTCCACGTTGTCAATTTCGTTACATCTCTCGCTTCTTCTACAAATACATCTTGTGCGCTCCCTTTCAAATACGAGGGTAGTCGCTCTTTTACTTTTTGGTCTGTCCAGTGACAGATAGTTTTATAAACTTCAAATTCCTTTATAAACGTATCCAATTTGTTGAGACTACCGTCGAATGGTTCTCCTCTAAATATTTCCCTGAATTCTCCTACCATCACATTGTTGTTATTTAACATTGTATTTGCATCCGGAATTGAAGTCATGTTGGAATTTGTGGAATTTGCCATGTTTGAGTTTAAGTTTTTTAATCTCTCTTCCTCGTTCTCTGATTCTATTATTGGTAACCGGTTTTCTATATCGTTTATTTCGTTTTCTTCGCTACTGTTGAATTCACCGTCGGTTAATCCACTATCTGTGCCGGTTCCTGTTGCTGCTGTAATTGATACTCCGGTCTTGACACTTCTACTGTTGCGAACTCTTTTCTTTTCTTCCGCTTCTAATAAACTCTTTTCTTTGCTTTTGCTTCTCGTATGGTTGCTGATGCTATCAATGTTTACGGTTATACGTTTGCTTGACTAATTTTATCGTTTCTCTTTTCTTGCTTTGGTTGCTTTGAAACTTCTGGTTGATTTATCTGCTCGTAACTACTTGGCGTTTATTCTAAATTCTTTTCTACTCGTTTATTCAAGTTTCTTTATTGTCACTTTGCTTTGTCGTTTGCTCTGAAGTATTTTCTCCTTTGCTTTGCTTTGAAATTGGCTTGGATTGCTTTGTTTGACTAACGATTCCTAAAAATAAATAACACTCCAATATTCTATACTCTATACCAATTTCTCCTCCGTTTACCATACTATATATGTTATCATCCCTTGTTCGCATTTACCGTGGTGGTCCTCTTTATCTGACTCACCCCCCTCATTTTAAGTCTATTTTTAATTATCTATACCTCGTAAGAATTATCTATTAATTTCGTATCAATTGTCAATATAGTCTTATCAATTATCTATATAGTCGTATCATTTATCTATATCATAAAAACAATAATATAAACTCATCATATTCATACTTTCATTCATTCCATTAATTATTTTTCCTATGTCTCCCAAAAAATTTGTTTACCTAATCCTCAATCGCTGGCGCTCTATGCCCTTTATAATATCCGTTGGCTCTTCGGCCTTCGGCTTTAACTCTGTTACTGGTCATCTGTGACCTTAACATCTATTCATAATCATATTTCATCTTTACTCCTATCATATCTTATCTGGCACTCTATGGCCTCTAATATCTAATCATAATCATATTCTCATCTGGTACTCTATGGCCTCTAATATCATATCTCATCTGGCACTCTATGGCCTCTAATATCATATCTCATCTGGCACTCTATGGCCTCTAATATCATATCTCATCTGGCACACTATGGCCTCTAATACCTAATCATAATCATTTCTTACTGTTTCTCGTCTTTACCGTTTAATCTAATCATAATCATATTCTGTCAGTTTCATCCTTACTCACAGTCATATTAGCTTTAATCTAATTCATCTTATTCCTATTATCTCTCATTATTTTATCTCATTTTAATCATCGGACTTGAGCTCATCAGTGACTTTTGGGTATGTTTGAGGCCTCACACTGACTCTCAAGCCATGGCGTCTTTTGGCCGCGCATTCTTCCGGTTACGCTTTACTCACCGCCATTTGGATATTTAGCACTCGGTGTGGGATCCGGGTTGTTGTACCAAACTCCTCGCTGGGCAATAAAAAAAACATTCCCTCAGTACTCGGTGTGGGATCCGGGTTGTGTACCTCGGAGAATATAAAAGTATGGAAATGCCTAGACGTTCAATCAAGTTCCAAAAACGGTTTACTTGATTTCCCGAATAGTGAAAAGAAAAGGAAGCGATTAAATATAGGCGCGGAAAATTTTATCAAATCTCTCCCCGCCTCTCCCGTCAGATTTCCCGGCTCAATTCGGCCGCCCTTATCTGACCGTCAGATTTCCCGGCTCAATTCGGCCGCCCTTATCTGACCTTAGTAGGACATTTTGAGTATGAACCATTTACCGGTTTTTTCACATCTCACCTACCGTTTGGCCCTCGACACTCGGTGTGGGATCCGGGTTGTTGTATCGAGTTCCTCCCAGCGATAAAAAAGAATCGTTCGATACTCGGTGTGTGATCCGGGTTTTGTATCCGGGTTTTTTGTATCGAATGGCTCAGCGCCACCAGTCCCTTGGCTGGTAACAACCTGAACACGACAGTCCGTAGCTGTCCTCTGGTGCCTCACCACCAGCTAGGGAAAAAAGATCATCTCTAGGTACCTTTAATCAAAACTATTAGTTCTGTTCCGTGTACACTCTTTCTCTCACCTCTCGGTCTATCTTTTCACTTCCCCCTTCAAAATTTGTGGTAATCGCATCAACAAGCTCCCCAAAAGAGGTGATCAATCTCTCGCCGGTTACTTGCTGACATACGCGACTTGGCCTACCAGTTCCTTTCTCAGTAGGGTTGATCAGGGTTTCCCTTGGGTGAGCGTACTATCATTTGATAGCTCAGGTTAACCATTTTTCCTCGTCCTATCTCAATATAATATCAATAAAACAAAAAGAATTATACACTAGGAAACTCGGTTGTCGAAATTTTTCCGTCCAATATTTGTGTCTCTGTGCATGTGTTTTTGATTATTTCCTTAATTCGGCTTTCATGTTTTGGTCTATTACTTTTATTTATCGTTATCGGGTGGTTTTATTATTTACAAACATTGCATATCTCTTTTATATTCGTCTTATCATCTAATAATAATTCAAGTAATGCATAATACACCTTTATTTTATTTTATTATAACAGTTCATGGGAAGTAAACAGTTAGTCTTTCCTTTATCTTTCGTTGACATAACATGCAGTGCGGCTCTTGTGCGCATCCATGATAATAACTCAGGTGTCCGCAAGGTATCACCATTACTCGTGCTTCCTCTGTTTTGCACGCATAACATTCCAAATAAGCCTTGGTTTGCTCTTTCATTGTTGTTGCGATCTCGTCTTCAATATTTTCGACCTTTTTCATTAACTTGTTCCAGCTTTTTCCAAATTTGGTTATTTCCAATCTCATGGATAGAATTTCGTATATTCTTTCAGTTGTTACGTCTTTATCAATATCGATCAATTTTATTAATATGCAATGTTCGTCGGAGTACAGTTTTGAAATCGTTGATATATCCTCTTTAGCTCTTTTAATTAATTTCTGTTTATTAATTAGTTCCTCAAGATTATCATTTTCGATGTTTAGGATGCCCTTTAGTTTTTCTATTATTTTTGTTGGTTCCATCTCTAAAATTATTAAATCTCTTTTAATTACCCATTACATTTCTTAAATGCTAATTAACTAAATTCATTCAATTCTTAGTCTTTTAATATACTTTGATTCATTTTATCAACTACTATTTTTAATCATTGCTCGTTGTGATCCCTTTTGTTATTGTCGACTTCCTCTACTTGGTAGTTTATCGTTATTCCCCTTACTTACCCCCTTTCATTTTATCCCGAATTTTGCCCTTTTAATTACTTGTGCATCTGGTGAGTGTCGTTGTTATGTGGTGTCGTCAGATGTTGGTGGATGTTGAGTGTCTTGGCGTCTTAATTTGTAGTCGGGTCGTTCGTTTTTCATCAATATTTGTACTTGGTGGGCTAGTCGTTTATTTCCTTGACATTTCCTCTTATCTTGTAGTAAAATTTGTTCGTTTTCCGTCGATCGTTCTCTGGGTTTTGTTTCATTGTTATTACATCTCTCCGCGGTTTGACAAAATGTCGTCCAGACATTTTCAATTCACACATATGTCTATATTTCCTTGGTTCCTTTGTAAAGACAATCATTCTATCCCGGCTGAGCCCCCAAATTTGTACTTGGTGGGCTAGTCGTCTGTTATTTTTTCTCTTGATTTGTAGTCAGGTTGATCGCTTTTCATCGATCTTTACAATTTCTCATCGATCTTTACAATCGATCTTTACACTTTTAAGTTCCACATATTTCATCTCTCCGGGGTTTGGCAAAATGTCGTCCCGACATTTTCTATTAGAAAGATAGTTATACTTTATGTCCCCTCGTTTGTTGTACACGAAAATCATTCGATCCCGGCTGAGCCCCCAAATTTGTATGGTGGGTTACAGGGTTTCTCTGCCGCTGGGTACTGTTGTCCATCGAGTCCATAAGGGTTGCTATTCAGACCCAGCGCCCTCCGAGTGGTTGGGTACGGCCACTGTTGCTGGATTTTTCCGAATATTTCTGTCCTCGGGGGTGACTCCTTCCGGCAAGGCGCATCGTTCAATTGGGTATCCGTCCATTCGAGTGACATGTTTGGCTAAAAGATGCATTATGATCAGCTACTGGCGTACGATGAACGAAGAAATAAAACGAATTATTCAACTTGTTCGCGCGATTTTAATATTCGACTCGCTAATGACTAGGTTATTGCTGTTGGGCTTACGTATTCCTCAATGTATGTTGCTGAGACCAGTCGAAACCTGCGATCGGTTAAGTACGGTTGTTTGTCAAATTAGCGATCCAGGTTGAATGGAACTCATACAGATGTTATTAGTTACCTAACATTGGCTTTCGTTGACATTTAAATTACCGTCGGTGATATACCTAGTGTCTATATTTGTTAAGAACTAATTCAACTAAGTTCGATGTGTACGAATGGGTTATCATTTATTTACGAATATTTCACGCCTACAAAACCTCCGAAGTTAGTTGATCTCAATTCGAGATTCCTATCTAGATGGGGTTGACATGGGTCATCATGGGTCTTTGCATCCTGCACCTATTTATTAATTTTTTAACTAAAAATTTTCGTTTTCATGATATTAACATTTATATGATCGGCTGTTGGAAATTACTGACTAGAATATTCATATTAATTTAAGTGACCATATTCCGTAGGGTGGCGGCATCCGCATCCGTTGCAAATTTGTCGGTGTTTACATTTAAGGACGTTGGACCTATATGCTATGCCGACGGAATTCCCGGATCACGCGAATCCGTTTAATTTGGCGGTACGATTTCCGGTCTAATATTATTATCAGCGGTCAATTAGCTAAATGGATACACCCCCGTTTGGTAATTTAATAATCTGTGTTTATTTAATCTACTTTTCATTTTAGAATTCACAATCCACAAATCCGATGAAGTTTGACCAACTCGATTATAGTAAGTTATTAATTTATTGGGACACATTTCATTGATGGATTCTAGGGAAAACTCTTACGTCCACCGAAGTTCCTAGGGTGAGTTCTAATGTATTTGGAGTTTTCGTCTATGTGGGACTTAGTTATGTACTCATGATCTCCTTAAAAGTTCTTTGGAATTATTTTATGCGATGTCGGTAGTAAGTATCCAACGTTGATGTGATATTAATATAAATTTCTCTAATTGTTTAATCATTCTTAAAGTTTTATTTCTACGTCAATTTTGTAATTCATTTTAATTCGCGATTAATTGAGGCTAAATTGGAGGCTACTTAATTTGATATCTTGGTTCAGAAAATGTAAACGTCAGCGACAATTTTATCATCTTTATTCTGCAGAGCTTTCATATTAATCCTCTCCTATCTCCTTAACCATGATATTAATTAAATTTTTTAGTAACGACGAATTTTACAGTAAGGCTCTCATCTTGGCGAATTACCATTTTAACTTTACTTGATGGATTCGTACTTATTTTCCATTAAATCTCTCATTTTTATATTTAGCCCACTAACTAATCTATAATCTAATTTATTTTGAGTACATTAATTTCAATCATTGGGTTACTTTATTCTTAATCGATGGGTGTTTTACTTTTAAATCTGTGGGTCATTTATTCGATAAATTACTTTATTTTGATCAATAGTTATTTATCACTGAATTCCCTAGCTTTACTTCAAATCTATTGGGTTGAAGAATTATTCTAACCAAGGTATTATTCTGCTTAAATAAATTATTTCAGGTTTTTAATCAATGAATCGAAATGTTACAATATTTATACTCAAGGGTTTATGCGATTTTTATCAAGGAGGGTTTTTCACGTTTACTCCAATGACTTTAATTTTTCTCATTGCATTAATTAGATATAATCGATGAAATACTCGTTTTACTCGATAATCATTTTAACTTCTAACCCGTAACCTAATTCAATCGCTGGTTTTTACTTAATTCCCCCTTCAATTTTATTAAAATGACTTATCGGTGGAATGCTTTTCACTACCTTGATTTTAATTAACGATTCAATTAAGGGTTCCACACTCTTATTCAAGGATCACTTTACTTTTAATCGATACGGTTCATTCATTGAAATCTATGAATTCGATTCGTAATTGCCTCCACTTTTATCGGGGATTGATTTTTGATTAGATCAATGCATTGCTCGTTCTTATTCAAAGATTAAATTCATTTTATCGAAGCGAATTATCATAATATAACTGATGCAATTATTTGCCATTACCCTAATTACGATCTTATATACTATGAATTATCTCTACACGACTTTTAAGCCATAACCACTTTACTTTTCTTTACTCATAATTAATGATCATTTTAAGTTTTATTAATAATCGCAATTTAATCGAATTCAAGGATTTCAAATGAATTTTATTTCGGCATATTAATTCGAGGACTATAACAACGATTCCATTTAAATTAATCCCGTGCCCTTTCCCTTTAATAGGCCTTAGACGCATCTTGTGTTTATATTATATTTACTGAGTGCCCACTGGACTACTCGGTGTGATGATTTTAAGCCGTATGTAATGTAAATTTAGGTCGATTTTTCAGAATTGAGAAACGAGGAAGCAGCCAGAGACTCCTTCCTTATTTCTCGCTTCAGCTATAGGGATAAATATTGACGTTACGACCGCTGCGTTGCGCACGCTGAGTCTTCACGGGTACATATCATTGGCGATTTTCCACGCACTTACATGCATCTGTACTAGGTAGATTTTGCTTTCTTGCGTTATGTATCGGCTGTGGGCCGGAAAAATTTCGACATTTTAATTTATAAAACAAATATATATGTAAAACAATTTAGGTATATTAATAATATTTATTAATTATAAAAACAACATAATTACCCATTTCTAACCATTCCATAAAACATCATAGCATAAAATAGAACATAAATGCCGCTCTCCCCACGTCGCCGCCAAGCAGAGCTCTACAGAGATGCTATGAACGTGACGTGGAAAGAGGGTTCCAACCAAAATATTTCTCACCCAAAAATTCTGATTCTAAAACGGGTCTAAAACAGTCTTGAAAATAGTTTTTTAAAATGACTTCAAAATAATTTCAAAATGAAAATATAGTTTGTTCGAAAACGGATTAGATTTTCAAAAATGGTTTTATGGTTAAGTTAAATGTGAAAATGGATCAGTATTTATACCTATTTTTCTCGCATGTGAAATTTGATGCAGTAAAACAAAATTCGACCTTGTTATTTTCTAGCAAATTCTATTCTTTAATTTTATTATTTTTCGATTTATTTTTATAAATTTTTATTTAGAATTTTTATTGAATTATTACTAATTCAAATTTTTCAATTTAAATTTCACTTTAATGAACGTTTATTAATTTTTTCCATTTTGTCGAATTTGTTGTGTTTTCTTGTTATATTTGTGTAGGTATCGTGTGAATCTTGGTGCATTTTGTTATTATTTTAATTTATTTTTATGTTTATTATTTTATATTTAATTCTCCTTTTTTCTCATATTTTATAGGGTTTACTTGGTGTTTCATATGTTTATTTAAATTGCATGTTGTATTTGCGTGTGTGTTTTTGATCCATTAAAACATTTCTCAAGGCCGTTTACGTTGTGGCCCAACAAAATATAAAATTATAAACACAAAAATAAATTAAAATAATAACAAAGTGCAACAAGATCCGCACGAATTAAACATAAACATAACACGAAAATCCAACAATTTGACCGAAATTTGACAATTTAACAAAAAATGCGAAATTTCATGAAAAATGAAATAAAAATGAAATAATTTGAATTAGAAATAATTCAATTAAAAAATCTAAAAGAAAAATTGTCAAATAAAATTTCAAAATAATAAAAATCTAGAGTAGAATATTCTAGAAAATCCCAAGGTCAAATTTTGTTTTACTAATTCAAAAAGAACACGCAAGGTTAGGGTCACACAATAGGTATATATACCGATTCATTTTTACACAATTTTAGCCAGTCTTAAACTGTTAAATCGTTAATTCAGTTTTTCATAAACTTGAAAGTTATTTTGAACCTTCGTTGAAACCAGTTTTAAATTACGATGTAAGTGAAAGTATTGTTTGGAACTCTCTCCACGTCGCATCCTTGCAACCTCGATTGAGCTCTGCTTGGGTGTCGGCGTGGGGAGAGCGGTGTGTCATGATGATATTTATGATGAATGTATCGGGTAAATTATATTTTAATAAACTATTTAAATAGAAACAAAAATTTGTTTTATTTGTCGAAATTTTTCCGGCTCAGAGCCGAAACACACTACAAGATATTAAAATCCGACACACTATTCCTAATCGCGTAAGTGCGTGGAATATCGCCAATGATTCGTGCCCGTGAAGGCTCCGGTGTGAAGAACGCAGGAGCTGGAACGTCAATATCATTCCGTATAAGGGAAGAGGGGGAAGGGGAAATAATCTTTTGGCTGTTTCCTCGTCTCCCAATTTCCATAAACTCGACCTAAAGTATATTCACAAACGGCTAAAAATCATCACACGAGTAGCCCAGTGGGCACTCACTAATTATAATTTGAACACAATGTGCCTATGGTCAATTTAAAGGAAGGTAACGGGGAAATATTCTCCTAATGATGTAAATAAAGGGAATAAGATTTGTTGAATAATTTTGAGCAATGGGTAATGACTGTAACAATGAAATAAATGTATTAAATGATCTTATAAATAATTTATTTAATCGTCTTTTTGTAATAATTTAAACCTAAAGGTGGATCTTGTTAATGATGACCTATTTATTTATTTGATTAATTTTGAACAGGATGACGAATGCACAGGTGGAAATTTGTTGAACGACGGAGCTAGAGACTCATGTAATCGATTTCTTCAATAACAACTTAAATTTATAAATGGGTTTTTATTAATTTTTATTGATGCTCGTTTAGCAAACCATTCAGCAAGTTCCATAAAATTGACGGAATATAGGAAGGAGAGATTATAAAATGCTGTTATCCACGATATTCTTAGGCAAGTCCCATAATAATAATCAGAGTGCGCAAAGAGTAAAGTACCAGCTAATTTGCTAATAACTCGTTTAGCAACACGATTTATGTAACAAGACTCTGTAGCAATAATTAAATGAAGGAGTGGAAGATTCATCAGTGTTATCGTTAAGGATTAAACTAACAACTCCTTTGGTAGTAGACCAGATCCATAAGGGGAACTTTCTCCATACTCTATTAATAATCGACATCACGGATTCTTTGACAATGGGTAATATACCGGTGTGGGGAATTTGCTGAATGAATTGTTTAATGATTGTCTTTTTAACATGAACTAAATAAAATCGATAGGGAAAAATTAAGACATATTTGATAATGACATGATTCTCTTGACAGTGCCGAATTCCCCGAGTAGCACGGTCGAACAAACTAATACGACAGATTACGTAATTGAACAACAAATAATCGGTTTTGGGCAGAGTCAAACGACCTGTAGAAACTGGAATAGTTATCGAGATATCGCGAACAATCAGAAACCTCTTTTGAAGATGATTATTAGAATGCTGGAGTCCTAACCTTTGCAAACGACGCACTGCCTTAGTGACGTGGTTCGCCGAATCCAGGTTATCGTTATATTAATACCATGAACGCGCTAAGATGACTGAATGTAACATCTGGGATAACACGAAATGATACGATGTATAACGTTTACAACTCTCTTTTAACAAAAAATATTTTTAATTTTAATTCTTTTAGTTTGTTTAGTGTTCGTTTAACCGATTACGCGTTAACCATAGATAGTATTAATGACCGTCGACGCTACACGGTAAATAAATTTAAATATCTTTATCGAATTCATATAAGTATTTTATTTTATTTTATTTTATTTTATTTTATTTTATTTTATTTTATTTTTATTTTCATATTTTATTTTATTATTTTAATTGGTAAACGTCAAAGAGTAGAGACCTGCAAATATATTCCCAAGTTACTACAAATGCTCTGAATTTTCGGTACGATAATTATTTAAGTATGATTGCCTCGTTATGGGACTTGACGAAAAGAACGCCTAGCCTTCCGGATATTCGGAGATTCTTGAAGTATTTGTAGGAACAGCAAATCCAATGTTATTGTAGTCATTTACGAATTAGGGAAAACATCGCAAATTTTAGGTGTAGTTATTGGGTTCGACATCCTGAAAATAATCAATTTTCTTGTTAATGTCCCGTTTTCACGAAGTTAAGGATCTGGAAAATTATCATTTCTTTAGAAAACAGCTTTCAATCCCAATTAGACAACCTTCATAAATCCATATGTAATATAGTTAGAAGTAACATTACAACCGACTCAAGACAATAGAAATTTTGTGAATACATTTAGTTTTACCCATGATCAGAAATTTCAATAAAGAATGATGCGAAGGTTAAATTTGGCCTCGATTTTTTTTGTAACTAGAGTCGCGTTGCCTACGATAAAAATTTTTATCTCATTACTTGATTTGAATAACAGGAAAAGGGACGGAAAGCAATCTCTTCTCCTCAGTGTGCACATAGAATACATAACAATTTTAAATCTAGTTTCTTTTAGACGATTCGTGGATTGATGAATCCCGAATTACCGTGCGTTTCCCCGCGCACGCAGCAAACCGTTGCCGTCAGTCAATGTGGGATGCCGGCTTCACCATATCCTAAGTGTGAGAAGCCAGAACTGGTGGTAGTCAACAAACAACAGATGTCGAACTCCCGTTCGTCGCGATAAAGCGGGAGCCAGGGCGAAACTCGGCCAGCGAGATCTGTGGCCAAGCGGAGTTCCTCTCATGCGGCTCGAGGAACATCAGCGCCAAACCAACGAACAAGTAGATCGGGCACGGCGCTACTTGGCTAATGTGGAAGACGACATTGCCGATGGCCGGATTGCGAGTACGGACGGATATGCACCGCCGTATAATACATCGTACGATCTGGACGACGTAAGGTTGAATACTCGTTCTACGGCCGTCAACGTGGTCGTTCCCCAGAAGATCCTGCCCCGACACATGAGGAGAACGGAGCTGCCAGACGGAGTACATCGTGAACATCCTTATGCTCGGCCGACCCCGGAAAGGAATGTCGATAAATATCGCCAAAACCACCATCACAACTGGTGATCTTTAACGGAGAACGTTAACTAATTATGTACTGCTTAGTTAGGTGATTTCTCAATAAATATTTAGTTGAATTCGAAATACTTGTTTGTTTGGAATTCTTTGATATTTGATAAATAATGTCGTAGGACCCTTTAGCTGTTTGTTACGATTATTTAGCTTAATTAAATTACATGAAATACTCCGACTTAATTAACCCTTTTACAGAAATGGAACCACTGAAAGTCTTGCAACAGGAATTAGAGAACGCCCGAAAAATCAACAAAGATTTCTACGAACAAATCGTGCAGTTGTCGAAGGAAATCCAACAACTCAAAGCCACTTGGATAGAGCCGAAGAAGGTGAAGTCGCTCTATCAAAAGCTAACATCCGCGCAAAAGAGCTGGACAGAAGAAAGACAACTAAATCAAAGTTTGAGGACTCAGATAAAGGGGTTGGAGGTGGCGGTGTCAGCCTGCCAAGAAGGTGCAGCTGTGACATACCCACTTGTCTTCGCCCCTGCTCAGATAGCATATCGGGATTCGACGGCAACTACGAAAGTCATAAAGCAATCTAGTACTCACCGGCCAGGTCGTAAAGAACGAGCTAAACGTCGAGCTGCTCAAACATCAACTAACGAATGACTGACGCGTCTAAATATGTGATTCGCTTATAAAATATATGTTTTGTTATCATTTATATACTATCTTGATGATTACCTAGAGGTAACGTTCGAAAGAAATAGGAGAACAAAGGGCCTGTACACCCTTTATTATGTTAAACATACTCAGTATCTCTTTTACATTTATCCCTATTATAACTACTATGTCTACTATTATTGTCACTAGCCTTATCATTGTTACTATTATATGTATTACCTTTATTAATTGTTACCACTATTACATTTATTATTATTCTTATTACTATAATTACCATTACATTCATTATTATTACTAATATTATTATTATTACTATTATTATTATCCTAATTATTATCATTATTATTATAAGTACCATGATCATTATTATTATTATTGTTATCCTCATTATTATCATTGTTATTATCAAATTTATCGTAGGGATTCATCCTTATTCTTCCGCTTTGTGGATATATTTTACCTATATAGAATTGTAGTCGTAATTCATCCTCATCTTACAGTTTTCGGTGGAGTATTTTTAAGAATTCGAAAAAGTTTTGGCAGTGTTCCACCCTTATCTTTCGGTTTATCGGATTGTTATATCAACACTTTGAGCCGCGCTGCACCTTTTCCTTACAATATCCGCTGAAGTATTTTAATTAATTCGGAAAATTTGAGCACCGTTTCGCCCTTATTTTACGGTCTTATCCGATATCTTATTAATGACTGAGCCGTATTCTACTTTTACTTTGCTATTTTGATAAGTATTTTAATTGATTCAGAAAATTTGGGTAGCGTTCCGCCCTTATCTTACAATTTTATGTTAAAAGTTTCAATCATTTCCGAAAGTTTTCGCAGCGTTCCGCCCTTATTTTACCATCTCAACTCAAATAATTTCTTTAATCCTTAAATATTAATCAAAACATTATTTTTCATGATTTTGGTCGTTCGGATTAATCTTTTTCCGATGGCTAGTCATTTTAACTGTTGCAACGATTTCGCAATTTTCCTCGATACCCTTTCCTTCTCTTTGTCCTTAGGGTCTATGTATGTTCATGCTATATTTGATGAGTGCCCACTGGAGCCGATTGTTGTTAAATATTTTAGGTCGAATTTACAGGAAATGAGTGGCGGAGGAGCAGCTAAAATACTGCTTCCCTTCCTCCCAGTTTCCATATAACGGATAATATTGACGTTTAGGCCCTGCGTTATTCACGCCGGTACCTTCACGGGCACAGGCTATTGGCAGATAAACCGCACTTACACAGCCTGAATCGTCTTGAAGATTTTGCTTTCTTGTGGTGCGTGAGTGACTGTGGGCCGAAAAAAGAAATAAATAAATATTACCGTACTAATCGGGTAAAATTCACGAATGCATAAAACCGTTTATTCACATAATTGTTGAAGTTCATAAATATACATAAAGCATCATGATTCATTGTTCATAAATGAGGGCATAAACATCTTTCATTGCTTTATCATAGAGCATTTGATCAATTAATCAATAAATTTACAAATCATCCACTCTCATAGCTCCCAATTGTCAGTGTACAGCAGCTGAAAGTTATCGTTTTCAGGCAAAACACTCGCTAGTGTTATTTGCCCGAATGCACGGCTAACAGCTGCAATGCAAACCATCTCACTTCAGACTGTAATTTTTACTCCGAAAAATTATACTGACAACTTGTCAAAATACATCAGTATATATACCTATGATTTGGCCTTAACCTTGAGTGTTATTTTTATTGCGATTAAACAAAATTCGACCTTGAAATTATTTGTGTTATCTAAATTAAATTTTTATTAATTTCTAAATTTAAATTGATAATTTATTTTTAACATTTTTAATTAAATTTATTCAGCCAAAAATATTTTGTTTTTATTCATTTAATTGATTAATTTTTACTTTTATACAAATGGTCATTTTACGGTCAAATTTTCTTGTTATTATGTTATTTTATATGTAGATTTCGTGTGGTTCTTGATGCATTTTGTATTTATTTTATTTTACTTTTGTGTTTTTTGATTTTATATTTATTTATATTCTCTCAGATTTTAAAGGGTTTAGTTGGTGTTGTATATTGTATTTTAAGTTATCTTGGTGCTGGGTTTTTGTGCTGTATTACTGATGCATTTAAACAATTCTCAAGGCTATTTGTGTGCTAAGCCCAAAAATAGGATAAAATGGCAAGTTATCTTCAGGGTTAATATGTTCCAGGGTCGCTTATCAAAACATCCGGGAGTGGCTTTATGTGGGGTCGTGGTCCTCGTATTAATGTTAGTGGCACGGGGAGTTCGTGAGTTAGTATGTCATGACGAATTTCGTTGGACTTAGAATAGGGTAAGGCTGGGTGAAAAGGTAATAGTCGTCCGGTAACCATAAACACCGTAGCATGATAATGATAACTCTTGGTGACCCTAGCTACGACAAACTTTGGTGATAGTAATACGTATAATAAGTCTCTCAATAGATAATGATAAAAATAATAACAGTAATTGTATTTGTAAAAAATTAATATTGGTAATAACAATAATAACTTATTTTATAATATCTACCAATATTTTATCTACGATAATAAAAATTATAATAATTAATATTAACAATTTTTATTTCTTAAAATGATAAAATTCACTCCAAATTTTCTAAATAA
This sequence comes from Schmidtea mediterranea, assembly GCA_022537955.1. Lineage (NCBI taxonomy): Eukaryota > Metazoa > Platyhelminthes > Tricladida > Dugesiidae > Schmidtea > Schmidtea mediterranea. The sequence goes on along the minus strand of JAKGRZ010000072.1, from coordinate 35,958 downwards.
ACCTTAAAAATTTAATTTATTAAGATTAAAATTAAAATCATTTACTTTAAATTACGATATAGAATTCTATGAAATTTTAACTTATTTGCTATATAAACATTACTATAACCAAAAATATACTATTTGAAATTACATGTATCCATTTTAACCCTTAAAAGTCCATGGTTAAGAAGAAATTCGAGTATATACCTCATTATCTAGGTTTACTTCATTCTGCTTGCCGCTTGTTACCATGGCAACAGATTAAACAATTTTGAAAATTCTATAGTAAAAGTAAGTATCGATTTTTAAATACTTTTAACTAGTATTTTTCATATTTTTTAGGTTTTTCATCACCACCAGACTCACCCAAACTAGTTCTACCAAGTTGGACACCTTCTCCAAGGTTTGCAATTTTATCTTAAGTTAACTTCATTAATCCTTAATTTTAGAACTCCCTTCCCTGCCCAATCAATCCAAACAGAAAACTTCCATCCGAATTCGAAAATATAATTTGGAAAATTCTAATGTTTATTTCTTTCATTAATGAATTTAAATATAGGTATTTGTGGGTTATTTTCTTTTCTTTTTCACGATAAATAAGACTTTAATAATTAATAGCCATAATCTTACAGTAACAACAGTAATGTCAATAATAGTATTAAATTAATAATAATAAGAATGATGATAATAGTATTAAGTCGATAATAATAATAATAAAAATTTTAGTAACAATACTAACAATTGGCCTGTCTCGCATGGGTCAATTCATTTTGGAGTAACTTCACGGGGTCCATTTCTAGAATAATAAGGGTTGAATTTTATGATGACTATTATAATGATAAGTGTATTTAAACTCAAACCTATTTATGAAATGAAAACTACAATAATAAAAGAAGAGAAAGAAGTTTTAGATCTATAATACTAATATTATACCAAATAACAAAATGTTCAAATCATTAATTGTCATTGTTTCGAGGATCACTCGCCTGCGAGGAATCGCTTGATCCCTTCTTCTGGGGAATAACCAGGGATCACAAACACTGGTCTCTTGAGATTCCGGATTGGTCTCGGTGAAGGTGGGTAGCTACTTGCCAGGCGTCCTGCCGCTAGGTCATCTTTGACGTTGGCCAGGTATTCCGTGGCTCGTGCTACGGCTGCCTCGACTTGGCGCTGGTGTTGTAGGAGGCCCTCCAGCAGCTCTTGGGCCTGAGCTAGGATGTCCTGGAATGGGTTTGGTTCGTCAGACAGTTTCCGGAACCGCCGCATAAATTCTTCTGGCGATATATCCTCTTGCTTGTCTTCTTCGGGCACGTCAGGGCATCGCTCTCGATACACCCGATTCCATGCCTGCCTCCATTGTTCCACGACATGAGCAGGGAGTTCAACCATAGCTCCAGTTTGTCCTGAATGGAAAAATTGTTTTTACTCAGTATTTCTCTTGACATTTTTAGATTGGGACGGTGATCTGGTGGTTCGCAATTATGTAACATTTCTCGTTGTTTAAGAAAAACTGGCTTAACTCAATTTCAAGTGTGCTAAAACTCACGGAACTCGAAGTTGGGCGTGAGTTACTAACAGATCTGATGGGTATTGGGAGACAAGAAAAGCTGGTGTTCTAAACCTACTGAGTTGTGCGTGCACTGGCCGTAAGGGTTCGTTCGAGAAAATCATTTATGGATGCAAACAAGACAAAACAAAAAATATAAAAATTTGCAATTCGTTTGTGGCCGTATCTTATTTAGCGTGTACTTGGTTTATTCGTTATTAACATTTAAAATGTGTATATGTTCATAATATTCGACTAGATATATATTTAAATATTAATATGAAGTAATATAAGTAAATAATTCTGTAAGGAAGCTTTACAAAATACTTTTTGGACATTTATTAATTTTCTGAATAGAACAAAATTAAGTGGGCTATCTTTTACGAAACAATAACTTGATAATTAAACATTCAAATGTCTTTCAAAATAAAGTAATTTTAACGATTACCGTTTAATTATTCGAAAATAAAACAGTTACAAAGGTTACAAAATTCATACTTAGTGTCTGATCCATTGATCAATTAAAATACATGGGTAATTATTCGAGAAATTCGTTTCTCCAAAAAAAAATATAAATCGTTGACAATTTTCTAATGCGACCAAGACGGGATTTTGCGTAACAATTTCCAATTAAATATTTGCGACGCTGCTGTCCTATTGGGTTGACGAAAAATGCGTAGCCAAAAAATTGATTGTCGTGCTTATTGGTGGACTGACAGGGTTTTGGGGTTCGTCTGGTGCAAGAGCACTAAGATACGTTAACAGGTATGGCTTATTGATTCACGGCCTTCAATTCGGAGAGTTTCCTCACTAATAATATGGTGTGGATTCTGGGTCGTTCCTGTGGCTCGAATGGGATCATAAATTTGTTATAAAAATTTAATTAAAATTTACTTAAGGAGGCTTCGGCAACATTGGGAGATTGCAGCTCTAAATCCTCATCTGAGATATTTGGCGAATGCATAGTTTGATAAGTGAGAAAAGAAAATGATGTATGGTCTGTTGTTGACGATAGATATAATGAAGAATATACAATTGAAATCAGACGGGCAGGAAGTGAATGCCGATTGTAACGCGACTATGATAGTGAATGTTTACATCACCGGAAACGTCAACGGGTAAGATTGTTTATTTTCAATTTGTAATTTACGAAATTTATTTTAGGCGAATGAACTTTTAAGATCGTGCGTTCGTGGATTATTTGGTGAGTTACATGTTTTCATTGTATTTGAATGTTTTCTAACACCGTTTTTTAAGGAAACACCTGTATCATTCCTTCGAAATTTTCTCTATTGGGGATTTTATCATCTAGTGTTTTATCTTTTGGAAATATTTTCTTATCGTCTCTCGGAAAATTCAGATCACCTCACCAATGTTGTCGAAAAATCAGCGGTAAGCCCTTCATATGATTCGATACTTAATGTGATATTAATATAACATTTTTGAATGTCATCTTGATTGTTCTATCGTCTTAAATTTTTATGTATGCTTGATTTTCCATCGATTAGGTATTGATTTTTGTATCTTAGGGTTCAGATTTGGGTTTTTCAGTCGTAATTTACGTCTTGGATAATTTTAAATGAAACATTGTTATCAATTAAGCCGCTTACATTTTAATCTATGATGAATTAGTCAACAATTTCCTATTAACACTTTTCTCAATTTCTTAAGGATGATATCAATTTTTCGTTAAAATAATGATGTAACGTTTTAGTAATGACTTCTCGTTGAATTTATTTTAGCAGATTGTGAAGTTAAGCGACGGGTTTGTACTTATTTTCCATTTATTTGTTTTTTGCCTTTGATCCATGAATTAATTTAATCAATAAAATCTCCTTATTTTTAACATATTACTTTCGATTAATAATTTATTTTACTTCAAACCGATGAATTACTCTACTTTTAAGTCGATGAATTATTTAATTAATAAATTATGTAATTTTATTTTAAAATTTGTTTGGTCAATAAATTACTTTAATCAATACACTACTTTATTTTAATCAATTACTTTACTTCTTAATCAATAAATCAAAGCTTTACTTTCTTTTACTCAGAGATTTACTGGATTTTTATCGGAACATTACTTTACTTTTATTCAAATTAATTTAATGTTACTTGAGGAATTACTTGGTTTACCCCACAACTTTCTTTAGTTTACTCAACGAATTAATTTACTGTTAATCAACGAACTTTACATTATTTAGCTTTAATCAATTAATTTAGAGAAAATGAATTATGTCAATTTTGCTCAATAATTATTCTAGTCAATTTAATTTAATCAATGAGTTATTTATCTTTAACCAATAATCAATAATTTACTCGAATCAATGAATGACGTTTATTATTTTATTCCGAAATATAAATTCGATTTAATTATAACAATGATTTTTATCTAATTTATTTCAAATTATTAATCCAAATTAGCTATACCAACGACTTCAATTTAATTTATTCCCGTACCCCTTCCCTTTTAATAGGCCTTAGACGCATATTGTGTTTATATTATATTTAATGAGTGCCCACTGGACTACTCGGCGTGGTGATTTTGAGCCGTGTGTGATATAATTTAGGTCGATTTTACAGAAAGGAGAAACGAGGAAGCAGCCAAAATACCTCTTCCTTATTTCTCGTTTCTTCTATACGGATAGTATTGACGTTCCAACCCTGCGTTCCGCACGCCGGGTCTTCACGGGCACAGATCATTTGCGATATTCCACGCACTTACACGAATCTGACTTGTATGTAGATTTTATTTACTTGCGATAGGTGTTGGCTGTGGGCCGGAAAAATTTCGACAGATTAATTTATATTATAAAATGTATGAAAAACAATTTTAATATTATAAATATTTATTAACATATTAAATAATCAACATACAAAATTACTTGTCCAACCAATAAAACATAAAGCATAAAATTGCATCTCTCCCCACGCCGAGGTTGCGAGGATGTGACGTGGAGAGAGAGCTCCAAATAAACTAATTCTCACCTAAAAGTAAGTTCTAAATATAGATTTGCAAACAAAATTCTAGATCAAAAATGATTTTTTAAAAAATGTTTTCAAAAATGGTTTGTTTCGAAAAACGGTTTTTTTTTTAATGTGAAAATGGATCAGTATTTATACCTATTTTCTGTCCCTAACCTCGCATGTTAAATTTGATGTAGTAAAACAAAATTCGACCTTGTTATTTTCTAGTGAATTCTATTCTTTAATTTTATTATTTTTCAATTTATTTTACTAATTTTTCATTTAGAATTTTTATTGAATTATTACTAATTCAAATTTTTTGATTTAAGTTTCATTTTCATGAACTTTTATTAATTTTTCAATTTTGTCGAATTTGTTGTGTTTTCTTGTTGTGTTTGTGTTGGTATCGTGCGAATCTTGGTGCGTTTTGTTATTATTTTAATTTATTTTTATGTTTATTATTTTATATTTAATTCTCTTTTTTTCTCATATTTGATAGGGTTTAATTGGTGTTTCAATAGGTTTTATTTAAATTTGCTTGTTATGTTTGCATGTGTGTTACCGATCCATTTAAACATTCCTCAAGGCCGTTTACGTTCTGGCCAAACACTGCTAAGAGCTGGTCTACAGCTGGTTCAGCGGGCTACCGATGGAAGGTCTATGCTAGTCTTATCTTTTTAGGTCCCTTACTCACTTTACTTTACATCACATTGTTCTCACTGCTCAGAGAGTTGTACTAACAAATGAATAACAAAGAAGATTTTATTTACTCATACATGACACTATCAAGATCATTTCTGTCCCAATTGCAATTTGTGTTGTTTTTGCCGTTTTCTTTCTGTTCTTCCTGGTCTTGCACGGGATTTCGGTTGGAATGGCTGCTGTACGGAGCTTGTCACATCTTTGTAGGCGACTTGGGCTGGGGCGAATACCAAGGGATAGGTAACGGCCTGTCCCTCCTGGCCCGCCACTACGGCTACTTCCATCCTGCGAATCTGAACCTTCTGGGCTTGGTTCAGGGCTGTCTCTTCTTGCCAGCCTTTCTCTGCCGCGTCGATCTTTTGGTAAAGCCGCTTCACTCTAGCCGGCTCGGACCACGTAGCTCTAACCCGATGCAGTCCACGGCTTAGTTGGAGGCATTGTTGATGTAAGTCAGCGTTTTCTTTACGGAGGCTTTTTAATTCTTTGTCAATTCTCCTCATAGCATTGTCCATTGTTAGCGTAGTGCGATCTACGTCTTCCCAATTGTCACGATGCGTGCCTGTTAATGGTAAATATCATAAGTTATCAGTCCAAATCGATTGCTTTCCTGACGATAATTAATATAAACTTATAATGGGAGTTTTAAAATAATTTTAGCCAAATTCTTAAATCAAACTCAGAGTTATGCAAATCCGATTTATTTCACAAAAACTAATCGTTTATGTTTTACCACAACATTTATTTAAATTAAATATATTCATTTTCAACAATTATACTTAGGTGATAATGATTTAAAATTCTTAATAGGGTCATCATAATGGTAATTTAATATTGATCTTCTAATTATTAGAATAGAAAAATTTTAGTAGTCTATTTGTAGTAAAATGAAATCAAATCAAATAATTCTAATGCGTCAAGAGTCGTATTAATAATATTCTGTTGCCTAATGCTAAGGGCTGAATACCCTAATAACAAAGTAATCAAAACTACCTCAAAAGAGGATTTATGTGCTATATCATTTAAATCGACAAGATAAATTAATTTAAAATATACAATAGTTACGTGAACATATATAATTGAAAATTTAACTTTCAGAAAAATTCATGCATATCTGAGGAAATTGTTGGATAGTTGGGGATTAAGTTATTAAGCGGTTCACTATCTTATTCTAGATTCTTGCGTTGAGCAAAGAATGACCGTCACGGGATAACGAGGATCACGATTAATTTATCTGGTGGGAGCGACGTGACTAAGAGAGATTTCCTACAAATCGTTGGTAACTTTAGTTGTTTAGAGATTTGGTGATTAGCTAATTTTGGTCTAGGAGCACCTTGAATCGTTAAGTCGTAATTTTAATTGTACGAACACCAAAAGGAACAGTAATATAACGATTGTAATATAAGATTTATTGAGTATCAACACGTAGCTGGGATAGTCCTACTTGGCATGTAATTGTCTGCAGGAATGTGGCTTCGACCATGACCAATAGTTGCATGAGTTCGAAGGTTGCGCGCTTCAGTCATTTGTCGGTTCGGATCCTCGATAAGAGCATTTTCCCTCGCTTTCGTTCGAATAGATTAACTAGATGAAACTGTTGCCATCTTAAATTTTCAATAAACTATTTGAATGTGTATAGCTCCATTGACTATATATACTTGTGGCGTCAATGGGTGTGTACTTCCACGTGGATCATAATAATTCAGTCGCTTAAATATGATTGGTTATGAATATTTTCGTCTGTTTTAACTCTACTATCGCTCGAAGAGGGGACGGAATTTTCAACACACAAACAGGTAATAGTCAGATTTTCCTATCGAGTGATTGATTATTTTCTACCAACTTTCTAGAATGGTTGACGTGTTTCGTTTCGGAGTTGATATATCGTGGGGAATTCTAAGAAATTTTATTTTTACTTGAATCAACAATTGGATCAGTTTTTAGCCTTCAAGAAAACGAGTTGCCGTTTGACTAAGGTGAACTATTTTGATGGAGCCTTTGCTAGACGTCACCTGAGAGATAGAACTGAACACTTAGGCGGGATTTTTGTCAGAAACACTAGCCGTGGCATTTCTCAAGGTAATTATGATTTCTTTTTTTTCCACCTTAATAGTTTATAGGAGGTCGAAGTGTTATCTGCCGATCACATTCGGGTTTATCGGATTGCTTTCGCAGACGCCATCATGGGTCGTATTAAATTTACTGAGAATTCGCATGTGGACTAATCATCTTATTTGATGAATATTAATTGGATTATTTAACATTGTTAATTTTTGGTTCTTTTCTTATTTTCTATATCTAATTGGCGATTTTAGATGAGTGAATTTGGTGGGATTATTATTAAGGGCTTTCCTAGATAACCTGTGGAAGTTGCCTGTTGGAACATTGTCCATCTATGACTATTTTAGCATCCAAAAATTACCGGTCATACTCCTTTCATTTTATTGTAGCAGTAGTCCACCTATGTTTAGTAATCATGACAGATGCTTTGGGAATATAGACGATTGGGGTATCATTGTGTCCATAACAACTAGCAATTATTAGATGAATTAACGCCATTGAGTTTACTCTTTTTTATTATAATTGGTGTTATTTTGGGTCGAGGTTTTATGGTCGTACTCCATCACTAATAATGTTTTTTTATAAGGATTAATTTAGTTCTGCCATTTTTTTACTCTATTATCGATCCATAATATTTCTTGACTTAAATTTTGCCTCATTCCCGGAATGGTTTATAGAATTTCGTTCGGTTCTCGTCATATTATTAGTTAATTAGTCATACGGGGATTTTGTAGTAATTCTCTGGATAAGTGACGATTTTGGGGACCTTTAGTTTAGCTTTAGTTCCAAATTGTCGAATTATCAATAAGTTTATTATTAGTTTATATTCATTTTACCAAATTCATAATGATTGATTATTTGAAGTTTTATGCATCGATTTCCGCAAGCCCCGTTCCCTTTAACCTCAAGTTGATCTTAGGAAATTTTATGTTGATATTAGATTTTAAGAGTGTCCACTGGACTACTCTGTTAATAATTTAGCCGTTGAGTGATGAGATTTTAGGTCGATTTTTCGGGAGTAGGTCGAAAGGTAGGCAACCAAAAGATTACCTCCCGATCTCCCTTCTGCCCCTATGGAAGTGAATGAATTGGCGTTTGAGTCCGTCGTTATCCACGACGAGATCTCTTACAGGCACGAGCTATCGGTGGACTTACACCGCACTTACACTGTTCGAATCTTTATGTAAAATTTTAATAGCTTGTCGGTGTGTGGCTGTGGGCCGGAAAAATTTCGACATGATAAATAAGTTCGTTCGTATATATATTTATTTAATCAGTAATAATATCATTTCTGACATCTCTTTCATCTAATTCACATTCATAAGCAAGTCATTCTTGCTTACTTTAATCAACAAATTTTGTCTGGTTCAGTAGTTAAATAGTATCGTTGTCGAGTTATCGCAAAATTGCTTTAAGAAATTATTCGTCCGTTAAAGATTGGCTTAACTGATAAACCGAATGAGTGGTTGTTTCGAGTGTTTTTTTAAGGTCAAAATTATGTGAAAATGAATCGGTATATATACCTATTCAGTGACCCTGACCTTGCATGTTAGATTTGATGTAGTAACACAAAATTTGACCTTGGGAATTTCGTTGTATTTTCTAACTTTAATTTCTTAATTTTTGATTTATTTTGACAATTTATTCTTTTAACAAATAATTGAATTATTTCTAATTCAAATTATTTAATTTTAGTTCTAACTTGAATGAACTCTTGTTTCTTTAAGTAAATTGTCAATTTTCGGTCAAATCTTTGTGTTTTCGTGTTATTTCTGTGTTTGTTTCGTGCGGATCTTGTTGCGTTCTGTTTTTATTTTTATTTATTTTTATGTCTTTAATTTTATATTTTAATTATTTCTTTCTCATATTTTTGCATGGTTAATAGGTGGTTTAGGGGTCTGATTTTAAATCTGCGTGTTGTGTTTGCGTGCTGTTACCGATTCGTGTAGTAGTAATAATAATAAAATTTTTAAGTTAAGGATTAATGATATCAATCACCGTAGTAATATTGTTGTAATATTGTCAATAATGATAATAATAATGTTAACGATAACAATAATAATCTCAAGTTAATAATAATAATACTAAGTTTAGTAATAATAACTACAATAATAATATTAATAATAAATTAATAATAATAATAATAATAATAATAATAATAATAATAATAATAATAACAATGATAACAATAATAATAATAACCATAATATTAATAATAATCAGAATATTTATACAAAGGTAATAATATTAATAATAGTGTCAATAATAAATTATAATAGTTTATATTGACAAGGTTGGCTATAACAGATTAGTTTAGAGTTACGAAAGGTTGTAATTCGAATTGTTAAACGAAAATTATTTAAAATTTTATTCGACATTGGATTTGAAGTGGTTTATTGCGTTATTAGTGGTAAATAGAATTTAAATAAATCTTTAAACGATTTTCACATGGGGTTCCAATACTAGTCGGAAGTAGACAACATTTTTATTGTAGCGAGATTTGAATCTTTTATACTTGGATTTTAATTGTGTTCAATTCGACTTTACGAGATTTTCTAAGCTTACTAATACTCCTAACTCAGTACCTCGGTAGTCGTTCAATCTTTCCTAATTTTAGATTTTCTTTTCCCTAGCTAGTCATTTTTATTCTTTTTTTTAGGTTAATTGATTTTAAATCTTCCTCATGGCCTTTCTCGGTTATAATGACGAGTGGGCGTTGAGGTTACCGGGGGAAAAACTGAGCTGTTCTGATCAACCGCTCTCACAGTTTCTCTTCTTCCTGGGTACTACAGACCGTGGTTTATCACCACGCGCAGTCGGTCAAAAGAATATAATTTTTCTGCCTTGCGTCTTTAAAATTTTAGATGATGACACTACATCGAGATGGGGTTCGATCATGAATAAAATTTGTAATTAAATAAGAATAGTTTTTTCATGGTTAAAATTTAAATGAAATGTATTCCAATGGGCGGTTTCTTGTAAAAGGTAAGCCATATTGTTAGGGCTGGGCCTGGGCTTGCTTGGTGCGTGCTTTTGTGTGATTTAATAAACAAAAATAATGAATTATTATAAATTACTAATAATAGTCGTAAAATTACTATAATTACGAATAGTCTAATTTTAGTATATAAATAATACTAAAAATAATAAATAGTTATAAATAATAATTATAAATAATATAAATAATAATAATAATCTAAATTAGGTAAATTTTAATTAGCTAAAATAAATAACAACTAATTTGACTTCTAAAAATTTGAATAAAGGAGTGGAGTGACAGACTGAAAGGGAGAATTAAAAGTTAATCTGGTAACAGATTTGCTGCTTAGTTGCTGCTTAGATCGTTAGAATTGGAAAAGCGTCATTTATTAAACAGTTTAGAGATAGAAAATTTGTGAAGTAGAAAATACCAAAATCGAAGCAGTAAAACATTTAAAATGAGTTACCAATTTTATTCAAAAGATAAATAGTAAATTTCTTTACCCCTTTGCCTTACTAACCATACTGCGAAAGACAGAAACTAATCATCAGTTCGTCAAACTGATCGTTCATTTCTAACAGTCCTAGTAAGGTTCAAACTTTAAAAGAATCAGTTTTTTAAGGGAACTGCTTTTCTAATTTTTATTGGTTTAATATTCAGAGGGTAATCATATTTAGTTTAAACGTGAACACCAATTTTCTGGGTGTTAATCAATTGCGCTATAAACTCTCGGGAAACTCTCGTCTTATTATTTTCTTAATAGAGTGGAGCTACTTATCTATTAGGATACAGCTTTCGCCATCTTAGAAATATCTCGATGACGGTTCGATATAGCCGATATACTTGCTTTAGTTTGCGTTCATTTTTAGAATTTCTTTGTAAAGAATATAATCTATATTTGTGTATTTATATTGAATAAATATTTGAAAATCAACGTTGTTTGTTTTTGGAGTCAGATATTCGATTGTGTTGGACGTTAGCCCACTAACGAACATGAAAATATTGCCATGACTGCTAATACACTAGAAAATATTTGTGTTCAATAGCTACCACAGATGATATTCATGAAAGAAATAGGAATGTATAGAATGTAAAATGTAAATCACGTTATAAAATGTGTAAAAAGTGTAAACAAAATCCTCTATAAAACGAAATATTTAAAAATTCATTATTTTAAAAATAAATCTTATTTAAGAAATGTATCACATGGAAGAAAATAATATTACTGGAGAAAAAGTGTACCGAAGTAAAATTAAATCACAAAACCTATGGAAAGAAAACGAACAACTTTATGAAAACGAGATCCAAGAAAAACAAGCTGAGATCCAGAGAATCGCAAATCAAATGATACAAGAAAGAAAACTAAAAAATGCAATTAAGGTCGAACTAAGAATAGTAAAAATGGATCTAGCTACGGAACGAGAATTAAATGAAAGTCTAAGAAAGAAAAATGCACAACTTCAAGCACTTGCAATGTTGGAAGACAACTGGGAAAACGAATCAAAACAACTAAGAGAAACAACTTTCAAAAATCAAGCCTATGTCAACAAATTAGTAAAAGAAAACGGAAAGTACTACGAGAAAAAACAGTTTGTACAAAAAGAAATTCGAAACACGACAAGAATAATCAGACGCCAACGACAAGAATTGGCTAGACCATCCAGCGAGAAAAACCACTATAAAAATGTCAAGATTGAAAAATGAGAAAATTCAAGAAATACAGTCAAAATTGACGAAGCTAAGATCAAAGAATTCAAAAATATTGGAACACGCTAAATAATTAAAAAAGACTTACAAAATCAACTAATTATAACCCTGACTCGTCAAGACGAGCTACTGCATTACTAACAGCAATTACAAAGCAAGAAATTAAAGTAGAACCGCTTCAATTGAAGGGATTCATTAATTATTGACCAGAATCTGAATCAAAACATTAACATTGAAAAATATATTTGAACAATCAACAAGCTACTTACAAGCTGGAAAAAATGTTGGCTTAACAAAATTTTGAAAATTAGCATAAGTTGAAAATTTTGAATTTGGCTGCGGTTTATATACTTGTTTCATACCTGGGTGCGACTAATAAGAATATTTTAAGCCTTTTTCGGTGTTTTTAGATTAAAATTATTTTAAATTAATTTAATATTTTTACCTTTTTCTACTTATTTTTCACTATTTTTAAATATTATTTTCTTAATTTTTCGTAATTTTTGTTTTTGCTATTTTATTAATTTTCTTAGTCATTTTTCATTTTGACCGCTCGATATTTTATTTTTGGTTGCCACTTCTGCCACTCTATTTTCTAAACCTTCTTTTGTAAGTTTTAGGAGGTTTTATTTAAGGTTTTGTGTTTCTTTCTGCAGCTGTAAGTTTTTCAATAATTTTAATTAATATTTATTTTATTAAATTTTGTTGTTTTTATTTTGTTTTATTTTATATGTTTATTTTATTTTTAGTTTCTGCTTAGGGTGAATGCTTATGTGACAGTCGCCACATTGAAAATTTTAAACAAAATTGTTTTTATTAATTATTTTGTTTTAATTTACACAATTTTTTATATTTTGTTTGAATTGCAACTTATAGCCCAACACATATTTATGAAATCAATATTTGTATGCTATGATTTTTGAAACAATATTTTGAAGGAGATGTTAGAAAATGCAGTAGTCCGTTACAATTTATGTATATAAACAGACTACTGAAGCGCCAAGCAATGGAGACCATCTGGTTCAAGTCGGAACAGGTGAAGAAGGTCCATCAAGCAAATGCAACGTTAAAAGAGTAAGCTACATGAATTACATTTCTTCAGCAGTGTTCATAATGTCTAACTGCACGAAAAGAAGCTAGGAATTATCTATCAAATGTAAAATATCGTCGTTCGACAGGACTTTATTTCTTTGAGAAGAACGATATTGGTTGTAGTTTGTTCATCAGATCAAAATGATTGAGACTAGCTCCAATGCCAATTTCGGACACATGTGCATAAGTAGATGGATGTGCCACCTCCATGACACGCCCCTCCTACAAAAAAGTCTTGATCGAAACGAAATTCTTTTTTGTAGGTCACGAAAATATATATATATAAAAATTTTAACACACATACTTTTCCCTAGGAAACCGTTTAAAATCAATAAAATCATCAAAATTTAAGTTTTTTATTTCATTCGACAACAACTCTATATAAAACTACCTAAAAACTAGTGTCACCACCAGGACAGGTACATATAAATATTTCGGTTGTTTCATAATTACCATCCTATATAATTTGTGAAAAATGAATAAATTCAAAAAATTTTCTAAGTTTTTTAAGTTCTTTGAACAACAACTCTATATTTAATCACTTAAAAACTAGTGTCACCTCCAGGATAGACCATATAAAATATGTAGGTCACTTCAATGTTTAATATCAAATTTTTATTTTTAAAGTTTTTAAATACTTGGAAAAATTTGGGCAAATATTTATATATACAGAAAATAATAATACATACATATCCAAATATATGCATTCTTTTATAGAAATTTTTATACATTCAAAATTTATATTTATTATTATTACATGTATTTTAAAGAGGATTATTGATGAATTAAGAAAATTTTGATACAGGTTAATGTCAATATTCATGGGATTCTTTATCTACAACAACTAAACATTGAGAATATACTCATGATACAACTTTTCCATGGGATAAATATCCCAAAACTCAAAATCCCTAGAATGATTTTCTCAACTCAAATTCTCAAGAAAAATTTTCCTAACTCAAAAATTTCCCAAACCTTAATTTACATAGAATCTTTTAATTTTCCACCCGCGCAAACCCCACAGGAGCAGACTTGAAGCTTGTAAATTTTTCATATTAATTTTTGAATATTCTTTTACCCATTTAAACCTATCATATTTTTTTATTAAAATATTCTCATCAGAAATAATATAAATAGACACACATTTCAATAATTATTATTTATAAATGACTCAAACAAAATATTTCATCAACATGTCAAATGGGTTAATCTCAAACAAAGAAACTGATGAAATTACTAATTATCTTGAATTTCTTGTAAATCGCACAGAAAAAATAGTTAAAGATATTCCTATTGAATATAACATTATTCTCAAGTTAGAGATTACAGAACAAAAGAAAAAATTATTCAAGGAAATATTTTATGAATTACTTGATGAAGTTAAATGGTCAGGTATTATCACCAGTTTCATGGTCATGAAACATATTTTAGAAAAATCAAACATAGACTTTGAAAACTATTTTCAATGATCAATAAAAGTATATTATTATTATTTGTATATATTATTATTCAGGTTATTGAACCAAGAATTTCCCCATGGGTTGATTCCAATGGTGGATGGAATATAATGTATGAACTCGATAGAAAAGCAAGAGTTTGATGCCAAATATGAAAAACTAAAGAGTTAATTAAAACTAATGACGGTATTAGCAATTACATTTGTTTGTATTAAGCTATACCAGAAACTGTAATAATGTCCAAACATATATTTCTGTTAAATCAACAAAGATTGATTAATTATCAAAACTTTCATCTTTACAATTCAAGATATTTGTCACAATATAGTCAATACATGTTTCATATTCATCACATTGATTTAATTGCTTAGGATTATTTCTGGATTCGTTAATTATAGATGCTTCATTAGTTTCTTTCATTTGTTTAACCTGATCATTAGAAATTTTTTCATGTTGATTTTCTTGTTTAACTATAGGTTCATTAATTATAGAATGTTAATACATGACATGATTTCAGAATCTTCATTAATTTCAGACAAGTTCTGAATTACTCCATGCATTGGTTCCTGAATTCATCATGAGGTCTCTAATTTTAATACCAGATAATTCTTCCAATTTTTCAATTAAAAAGTTTATTATACACTCTAAAAAAATATTTATAAAGATTTCAATATTATCATTTTACTTTTTACCGACATTGTCTTCATAATTTTAATGCGTAAATAATTTTTGTTTATACCTTTATTTTGCATTATTATTATATTTTATTATTATTATTAATATTATTATTAATATTAAAGGTATGGCTTAAAAGTCAAAAATAAACAGACAAAATAAAACTTTATTAATTTATATTACATTTTTTAATTTGTACAACGTTCATCATTATACTTTTCTTCAACCTTCAAAATCGGTTGATTCGGTCCTTTGTTGCATTGTAACCTTGAATCGAAACAGTTATCATTAATGTGATTATGCTCGAATTCTCTGCATTGGACATAACATCTAAATCGTATTTGATGTACAAATCGTCTTCATCATCAATCAGAATATCTTCGTAAATGAGATTGAAAAATTGACTCAATATCATCTTTGATTTTTGAAAATCTGACGTTATAATAACATCGTTCTGGATTAACTTGTTCCTATTAATAAAAATGAATACAGATAAATAAACAGAATCAAATTTACCTTGAAAATATATATAATCGAGAGATACAAATTATTTATTCATATTGCATGAAGTCCACATGATTTTTTGTGTCTAATCTAATAAAGAATAGATTGTCCAACTACAAGGTTCATTCTTTAAACTTTCTTTTGATTTTTTCTTGCTTGTCATCATCGGTATTTCTTCGTTTCATTGTTTCTAAATTAAATATATACAAAATGATTTATAAAAAATTGAAAAACTACCATTATTTTGACGAATTGTGCTAGGTTTCTTTTGATTTATTGAAATATGACTAGTGCTTTGATGATCCATTTGAAGATATATATATATACATATATTTTCTCAATTCAGCAAGTAATACATGAATTGTTTCTCTCTTTTCTAGATTAACACAACATATGCAACTATCATCCTCACAAGTATCCCATATATAATTGTTACAAAAATCACAATTTTCTACATTTTCGGTACTACAGGTAATTATAGAATGATCTATATGAATTAGTTCTGTAACATTTATGCCTGTTGTTTCATAGATTTTTAGCATTTAAACTTCAGGAGCACAATACTGTATAGATTTGTTCAAATTCGGAAAATAATTATTCAAGTTTATCAATCTAAACCTTTAGTGTATTTTCTAAACAAAATTATTTAATAAAAATTAATTATACATTACCATTTAGTTGAGTCATTATTCAATAAAAATCGAGTTCGAGTTCGTTACTTATACTGTTAGACAAGTATAATGATCCAATCAAACCCTTTACATAATTTAGAATACATTCAACAATATTAGAAAAATCTTAACTTTTAAGACCTAGTACAACTATTTTACAGCTTATAAAGATGTTTACACACATGGGAAAATATTTTCTATAACGCAGAGCTGGAAATAATTCAGGTTCATATATACACAATACATCTACTAACCTTGCTAAATTGTTCAAATTAATAGAGTATCCAACATTAGTAACTACTGTAAGATTTGAAGTTGAACATCATTGATATTTTTATGGGTTTCTTACAACCCAATATACGACATTTATTATTTTTGAAAAATATTATAGTACATTTTACAGATTTTTCAACGTGCTGCTGTGGTTTACATGTAGGAAAATTCATAATTCTAGTATTTTTCATAGATACTCGACCTTTATAATTAATATTTATCAACATGTATAATAATGAATTTAAATTTTATAAATTGTAGTACATATATTTATTATAAAGATTAATTAAAACAAGTTATCCTTTACAATGTAAACAATAATATGAAAACATGCAAATATATATAAAAATGGAATTACAAAATGATGCAGTTTATCAAATAATTATCCCCAGTGGTAGCGGATAAACATTGTTTGTTTGTAAATTGATAAAATCAAAACTGTTCAAAACAGAATTTGATTTTTTTTTTGATTTTAATTTTTGTAAAATTAAAAATATGAAAATAATCAAGGGTTTTTTGCCAAATCGATTTAAAAAAGTGATGTATTATATTAATGTATTGTATTGTATTGTATTTGTATTAAGAAGCTAATAAAGAAAAGGATTTTAATAATTTATTCACAAAAATCAGTAGACATGTAGGTGTTACTGTTATTTTTATTACTCGCAATATGTTTTACCAAGGTGGTTCACATTGAACTCGTAATTTAAATGTTCAATATTTGGTTATTTTCAAAAATCCTAGAGACGCTACAGTTATTGATTTTCTTGCAAGACAAACATGTCCAAATAATTGTAATTTTTTGATAAATGCATTTCAAGATGCTACAAAAGTACCACATGGATACATATTTCTTGATTTCTCCCAACAATGTACAGATGATTTGCGAGTAAAATTTTATTTTCAACAAAGAAGGAGCCATGGTTTATAAACAAAGTTGAAACTGTAAATGACTAAAAATGTTTTTGAAAGACGAGTTAAAAAATCTTTAAAAAAACCTAGAAAAAGTATTAAAAATGTTATCAAAACTAAGGTTTTTCCAGAAACAAGTTATACACCTCCTAAAGAACATGTTACCAAAAACTTTTGTGTAATGTATCTCATTTCAAAAAACTCAAAACCTATTAAAAAGATTAGGCAATTCAAACCGCTAAAAACCATCGTAGTTTCCGTTTTTTAATGCATTGTTAAAGGCCCTTAGTATGAAAAGAATGACTCTTTATGCTGAAAAGATTTTCAACAAGACCATATAAAACGTTTGGTATTAACGATTTATGGCAAATGGATTTGATGGAAATTATACCATACTAAACTATTATTAAAGGATACAAGTATATTTTGATATGTATTGTTGTTTTCTATTGTTTTGTTAGTGAAACTCTTACCAAAACAAAGTCTGCAGATGAAATGTCTGTCGCAATTAATAAATTATTTAAAGATGAACATCCAGATAATTTACAGACCGATTTAGGTATTATTATTCATATTAATATTAATATTATATTTTCTGCAAAATTTGACTATTAATTATATTTATTTAATGAATCTGATTCAGTCATATTTTGCAGAAAATATTATGTCACTTATAAAGAAATCAAAGGTAAAAACAAAAAAGTCCTTATAATAATATTAATATTATTATTATATGTAAAGAGTTTTACAACACCAAAGTTTAGAAAATTCTGAATCGGTTTAAAATAAATTATTACTCTGTACATTCTCAATAGAAAGCCGCTCATATCGAGAGATTTAACTGAACATTGAGAGGTGGATTGAATAATGGTTAGTACACCAAGCTAATAAAATATGGATACATATTTTACCAAAAATAATTCATATTATAACTATTCATCACACCGAGATTTGAATGGTTGTGACCTGTAGGCGTATCATCCAAAAAAATCGGTTAAATCATGGCTTTCTAAAAAGTTGATAATAATTAAAAACCCAAATATAGTATCGGTGATCATGTTAAAACTAGTAAAATATCTACTACACCAAACTTTTGATACAAGTTGGAGTGAAGAAGTCTTTTTCATTTCAAAAATAAATGCTAAACAAAGTCCAGTAATGTACGTCATTAAAGATTATGATAATAATGAATTAGGTGGTAAATACTATGAACCTTAAGTATTTAGAATTCAAAAAATATTGAAAACTAAAATGATAGGTAAGGATAAACAATACCATATCAAATGGCATTGATATCTAAACCAAACATGGATATCAGCAAAAGATCCAATAAAATGAATTTCTATATGATTTTACCTAGTAATAGTTGTCCGACAATACATCCAGATAATCAAGCAAGTAAATTTATGGTTGATCTTCAAAATCCAACTTCTTTACATGGAAATTGGAAAGTTGCATTGTTAAGTTTTACCTTTGTATACAATTTATTTCCATTTTATAGTAAATCCAAAATTGAATACAAAAAGACTGAAATGACGACAAAATACAAAAGATTAAAATTGATAATGTAAATGATGATGTAAATGATCTCTAATCCTTCTGATGCATATGTTTCATTGTATATTTATAAGTGAATTTTATATGTCCAATGTTATTATCAACCATTTCAAGCATACTTTGATGATTTGACTATTGCAAAAAGAATGGGATATACAAAAGTGAGTATCAGTAGTTTAGATAATACATTGAAGATACCAGTACCAGGATTTACCAAAGTAGGAGAGCAAATTGAAACAGTTAGATTAAAAATATTATACCCGTTTAATAAACCATATATATTTACATTTAAATAAGATTTGTACATTTTTGTGACAACTGTTAACAAGAATGACGATTTCACTCACGGTCAAACTAATTATTAATTCACCTTACCCTTTGATAAATTTGTATTTAAGATTGTCGATTTATTCAACAAACCTAATACTTATAAATAAACTTTTAATTAATAATAATATTAATAAAATGATGATGATGATAATACTTTATGGAATAGTAACTTTTTAATCTTAAATTATATATATATTTAATTGTAAATTATTTTATCGGGTAAACTATACCCAAAATACTACGTAATATTAGTATACCACGGCAATCAATGCCATTTAACTATGAAAAAATATTATCGCCATAAATTCAATGGCATTAGCTTTTTTTTATATGCCCCATTTGCAAAACATCACAAAACATTATCTGGTCATAGTTTTATTCATACACCTTCTGAGTTGAAATCTAAAGGAGCAATTATTAATATTAAAAATAAGGATCTCAAATGTTTCTTGTATAGTATTATGGAAATCATAAAAAGAAATGTAATCGGTAGTCATCCAGGGAAAGTAGCAAAATAGGAGAGTCTTTTACGTCATCTTAATTATGATGAAGTCCCTGATTGTCCTATGAAATTGTGCAATATTCCTAAATTTGAAAAGAAAAACGCAGAGTTAAATTTGGCTATTAATGTCTTTCTTACACCCATACTAAGATTGTTGATGAGGTTCCTGAAAATTATGTTAATTATCATCTAAACTTGAATGTCATACATATGTCCAAGGTTACTGATGGTAATATGATTTATTTATTATTGTTGGAAAATGAGAATAAGTTCCATTTCACCGCAGTGACCAGTATTATAACGTTTAATGAACTGTCACGAAACAATGACTGTAATGTCCAAATATGATGCCAATGGTGTCCACATTGTCTTAATGGTTTCCGATTAGATAATGCTTTCACACAACATGTGGCTCTGTGTTGTAAAAATCAAATAGGTACAACCCTTTACATATTACCACAAAATAAATATTTAGAGTTTGGTGACTACTCAAAGATAATCACACCACCCTATGTAATTTATGCCGATTTTGAAAAACATCATCATATTCATATGCCTATATCAGCAGGGATTTTATTAATAAATAATTTTACAAATGGAAAATCATATTATAGAGAAGATTGTATTGTTCGATTTCTTAAAAAGATTGAGGAAATTGTTGTCACAACTTTGTCAGACTTGTGACCTATGTAAAAAACAAATTAATAGGTCTGTTAGAAATTACGATCATGGTGCATCTTGTAAAGAATGTAACATGTCTCATAGATTCAAATTCAATTACCAGTCAAATTTCATAATTTGAGAGTGTATAACTTGCATCATATTTTAAAATATGGTCTTGGTGACTTTCCTTCTTGGGAATTGAATATCATACCAACAAGCACTGAAAAGTTTATTTCAATGATTGTATATATTGTCGGGCCAGAACAAGGTTTTGTTTAAATGAATTGGTAATAGCACGCAAACATAACACGCAGATTTAAAATCAGACCCTTAAAACATCAATTAACCACTGTAAAATACGAGAAAGAAATAATTAAAATATAAAATCGAAAACATAAAAATAAATTAAAATAATAACAAGATGCGCCAAGATCCGCACTAAATAAACACAGAAATAACATGAAAACACAAGAATTTGACCGAAAATCGACAATTTACTTAAAGAAGCAAGAGTTTTTGAAAGTTAGAACTAAAATTAAATTATTTGGACTGGAAACAATTCAATTAAAAGTTAAAAATTAAATTGTCAAATTAAATCCTGAAAATAATAAAATTAGAGTTAGATTACACAGGTAATCACAAGGTTAAATTTTGTTTTACTGCACTAAATTTTACAAGCAAGATTAGGGTCACAGAACAGATATATATATATCGATTCATTTTCACAGAATCTTAACCAAAAAACAATATTTGACTTGTTTTAACTCAAATCTAATTTTGAGAAATCGAAAACTCGTTTCTACACTCGTGAACGGACAATCTAGAAAAACTTTTCCATACAGTGTTCAAGCAACTTAAACGTAAGCACTACTTGACACTCGTATGAGAAAACATTATTTGTATGCCAATGATGATGCCAAATTATTCTATTTATGATTTGCAGACTATACTATGAAAAAATGCTTCAATGAAACATGTTTTATTAGTCGAAATTTTTCCGGCCCACAGTCGAAACAGCACCATAAGTAATTAAAATCTACACACCCCAATCGAGCTGTGTAAGTGCGGTTCATCCGTCAATAACTCGTGCCCGTGAAGTTTCCGGCGTGAGCAACGCAGGAACCCGAACGTCAATATCATCCGTTGTAGGCAAATTCGGGAGGTAAGGGGGTAGTCTTTTGGCTGCTCCTTGACCACCCAATTCCTATAAAATCGAACTAAAATTATATCATAACGGCTTAAAATAAAAACACCGAATAGTCCAGTGGACACTCGTAATATTCTAACATCGACACAATGAACCCTAAGATCAATAAGGGATGGAAGTGTGGAAAGTGTCGCAAATTGTTGTTACGTTACAAAATCAAAATGAAATTAAAATGCAAAAATTGTAAAATTAACCAAGTTCATAGTTTCAATGTTAACAACCTACTGACGATTAGGTAAACCGCCAGAGATGGATAAATAATTAAATAAATAAAGGCAGGTAACAAGTTAAGGCATTATACAGATTAACGAGCAAGGTGTAAGGACCAGAATAATAGACATAAGTAAATAGCAGACGCTTAAATGTATTGAAAGCGCTAACCTTGTCATAACAGTAAACGTAAAGTATAAATAATTTCAAAAATAAAAATGAGGATTAGAATTAACCATAACCTCCGTGGAAACTAACAGACCAAAATATAAAATCCATAGAAAATCTCTGAAATTAATAAGATGGTATTTAGAGTTGAAAGGAGAAAATTGGACGATGAGAGAATCCAAAAAAACGAATAGACACTCAAAAAAAAGTAATTAAAAGGATAGGCCCTAAATAATTTCAAAAATTGCCGCGCAATAATGATCGTGACCCTATGATTAAATTCAATTATTAAGCTATCAACATTTGTGAACAATTAACAAGGAACCCCATATCATTCAATTAATAGAGTAAATAAATTAGTAATATTGAGTAATAAAATGAACAAAATAAACACACCCAAAGTAATCCGAAACATTCCATCAGTAATAAATAAAATTGCAACGAGTGATAAAACTGAATAGGATAAATATCTCTATAGTAAATTGACACGTTCCGTTGGTAAGAAAACAGTTGAAATCAGGTATGACCAGTAACCTACAACGAAGAATATCCAGAGCACATTAACAAGCCAATCGACATAGACAGGTGATTATTTGTTACTAGCAATGGGAAGGAAATGACCCGGCGATCCGATTCGCAAGAAGAGAGAAATTTATATTGATTCTGCACACCAGAAATTGAATGTTTTCATTTCATTCCCTACATCAATCCATAAACCAATTTTGCCACGTCACCGCAGCTAGAAATTTGTAATCAACAGTGTGCCGATCGATAAATTAATATAAATAATGAGTCTCATAGTTAAAAATTCATTTCATCCGAACAACTTAACTCATGCAAGCATCAAAGCCACTGAATCATCATATGCGATCAGGAGAGATGAACTGACCTATCAGCCGACCAAAGGTAAACCCAAGCGAAGGACTATCGGAGAAGAAGAGTCGTCACTTAGGAGGTAAATTTTATCACCATATGAATTCCCATCTGATTTCATATTCTGTATGAGAGGCCTACCAGACTGAAATCAAATGATAGTTATGAGAACGCTAGTCTAGTTAGATACTACATAATAACAGTACTGTTTGGGTATTACAAAAAAGCACAGTAAAATCAATAAAACACCAAAATAATAAAAAGTGCAATATTAATTAAAAAATTTACAAAAATTCGAAAGTAATATTGATCGGGGGAAATTAGTATGGTTGAACACCAAATTGAGAGACGAGTCCAGAAATAATAATAAAAATTTAATGAGGGGTCCCTAGAAAATAATATAAGACAATAAAAGGAATTAATTTTAAAAACATAATCACTAATGGGAAGCCCGAGTCAATGGGAAGCCCGAGGCAATGGGAAACATGAGAAATGAGGAAAATCAGAGAGATGAGGAAAACCCGAGAGATGAGGAAAACCCGGCGTGTACACGGAATAATATAAAAGGGTAAATTGGCCTAAACGATATTAAATGGGAACCACTGATCTATGGAGAGGTAATAATTTCCTAATTTGTAATTTAGTAATGGAGCAAACGTTGTTGACAAATGTCAGCTAAGGTGGTCTGTGAGAAATAATTATTTTTAATAATTTAATAATGTAGCAAATGTTGTTGACAATTGTCGGAAAACAGTCTGAGCAGGAGTATAAAAGGAAAAGAGACAAACATGAAAGAACCAGGGATCGACGCAAACGAGTAGTGTAACTAGGTCAGTAGAAGAGAATAAATTATTGAATTAAAAGAAAACTTTCAAATTATTGAAAAACCTTCATGATTCATTACGACAGAATTTAAAAAAAAAAATTATTATAGAATAAATTCCAAAATTAAAACAAAAGGTAACATTAATAATTGTAAAATTTTAAAATTCAGACGAGAAAAAGTTGTACAAAAACGATTTTATAATTTGAGAAACCAGAAGCAAACAGAAATAATGGCGGGCAATTCCAATAATAATGATCAAACCCCGGTGTCTACTATGACAACCCCTGTATCCAATGTCCAAACAAATATGTCTGCTACTCTTAGTAATGATTATGCAAGTTGTCAGAAACTACCAGTTAAACAATATGGAGGAGATCCTGTTGAATTTTATGGCTGATTGTTACATGTATGCCACTGCTTACGGATGGAGCCAATCGATTATGGTGCAACGATTACCATTATATTTAAGTTGATTGGACCAAGTTGAAAGATGCCTTAGCAGCTAAATTAATTGGTGGTGATATCAAACGAATAATGCACCAAAAGTTTTACAATCGAGTGGAGAGGCCAGACGAGTCGGTAAGTGAATTTGCTTATTATTTGATAACCCTTGCAGAGAAAGCTTTTGAGACTAAACCCGAACAAGTTTATGTGGCGAAACAAGTGAAGGAATTGTTGCAAGACCAATTTTTGACAGGAGTTAGAAAAGAAATTAAAAAGGCCCTATGTTATGTAGATTTTAACAATTTTGATGAGTTTATTAAAAAGGCTATGAAGATTGAATTGAACTTGAAAACTACTCAACCAAAAGCAGATTTTTTTACAACTATTGATGAATCTAGAGACAGATCAATATCGCCAATCAAAAATAATTTATTCCAGAAATCCACCAGTCCATCACCAAACTTTAGAGTGAGATTTGAGCCAAGGAAATCTACAAATAGTTCAAACGAGGAGAGAAAGACCAGTCCAATGTAGTCATTGTCAGAAATTGGGACATAATATAAATCAATGCTGGTTTAAAAGCAATGCCCGAAGAAGTCCAAGTCCTGTCCCGTGTGATCATTGCCAGAGAAAAGGACATAGTAATAGTTAATGTTGGTTTAAAAATGAAGAGCAACAAAGTCCAAAGAGGATGTGGCCAGATTGGTTGAAAGGCGATGGTGAGAAAAGATTTAGTAAAATGAGCACCAATAGTCAGCGAATTAATGATAATATACAGTTCTATAATTGTGGAAAGAGAGGGCATGTATCACGAAACTGTTTCGCAAGATCAAGATCTCCATCAACGTCACCGTCACCTCAAAGAGATAGAGTTAATTTACAAGGCCGAATTCAATGTCATTCATGTAGAGGTTATGGACATATGGCGAGGTCATGTCCCAGGAATAATGAGAAATTCCAAAAGCCAATCTTAAAGAAAATTAGATTCCAAAGTGACAAATCACAAGCAGACAACGTTGCTTTTGTGCAGCCAGATAATTCTAATAATAGAATTGAAGACGAAGTGAAACAAATGAGTCGAAAAATAATGACATCATTACTGGAATTGAGTCAGATGTCACTGAGTGTACAAAGATTGAAAAGTGTAATTGAACTGTGTGCTGATTATTATGAGGTGAATTCAAAAGATAGAGATGAAATAACAAATATGATGAAAATATTTGGGAAAGCGTTCAGAGAAAATAAATGGTTAGATTTTATTTTTATTGATGTTGTAGATGAAAGTAGAAATAGTGTGATCTGTATTCGTTGTGAAATAGGAGATTATGTTAAAGATTTAAAAGATAGATTAAAAGAGAATAATGAAAGACAGATAATAAAGGTGAAATTTTTTGAATAGATATTTAGAAGACGATGAATTTTTAATAGATTGTGGTTTTTTACCTGGAAATAAAAATAAATTGCAGGTTGCGTGTATGATTAGGGAAGAAGTAGCGGAAAAGAGTGATTCACAAGAAATAACAAGAGACTTAAGAGATGCTTTAAGTGATTGGGATGGAGTTAAAATTTCGGAGAAATTAAAATTAATTGATAAAATAGAACTAGAGGAAAAGGTTAAACTAGAAATAGTAGACATAATACAACCATATTTATATAATAAATCAAGGTATGGAGAAAAATTGAAATGTTTGATGCGAAGATTTGGTAGAGAATTAAGAGAAACTGCAATGAAATTAAAACCATTTATTATAGCAATAGATTATGAAGATTGAGGAAAAACAGAGTATATAGAGGAGCATTGGTCTACAAAGGTTCAAAAGCTAGGAAAAAGAGCTACAAACCAAATAGGAAAAGATGGAATTATTGTATTGATGTTCAAAGATGAAGAGTTAGATGATGATGAATATTTATATGATTGTGGATTTAAGCCATAGGAATTAGATGAAAACGGATACCTAGATGCCGATGGAAGAGCAGGGTATTTAGTGATTTGTGTGGTAGTAATAAAGGAACAGAAAGTAGACTCAGTGAATAATTCGGATAATTAAAATACAGATATATAGGAAGATAACGTAAACGAAATAGAACTATAAAAAGTAGATGAAACTTTCAGTGATAAGGAAGGAAATGAATTTGGAAAAACAAGAAATGTTTGAGGCACCAAGAGGTGAAATAAATAGTGAAATAATTGTTGGGAAACCTAGAACTTTATACTAGATAAAGCAGAGTTTAGTGAGAATTGAATAGAAAGTTGATGAAACAGAAAAATAATATTAATGGGCTTGATTAAAGCAGTATATCCTATGTTTGAAATAAAAATGGATGTAGAGTATGAGTTGGGAAACATGGTAACTGAAATGAAAAACAGACTTCCAAATGTTGTGCAAAGATTTGGAGAAAACGATAAATTTTGTGATAAGAAATTAATTGAAAGTTTGACTAAAAAAGTTTAAGTTATATGGTTTTAGAAATTGGAGCTCATGAGATAGCAGAAACGGATAATTTGGAAAATTTGATAGATGTGGCGGCACGAATCTCAAATGAATATTTTATAGAGTGAGTTAAAAAGAATGGAGGTTGAAAGAAGTTATAAAATGACCTTACAGTAAATGAAAGGTAGGAAATAAACAGAATCCATTCTAGTATTTGATTTTAAAACTAATTTATGTAATTTAGTGCATTTGAAAACTATGACTTTCAAAGAGTTAAGTGGAGAACAGTTTAGAGAAAGCCCCGATAATTTCAATATAAATTATAAATTGAATGCCACAATCAGGTCGACATCAGTATGAACGAAGAAAACCACACCAGTATTAATGTCGACCTTACCAACAGATAGTATGCGTTTTAAAAAAAGAGGCTACCAATAAATGTGGGCAAATGGTTTATGCAACAAATTACAGAGGTGTTTATGTATCAAGAATGACGGTGCATGAGGCGAAAACTAAAATACACACAAATGATATTAAACTCACTCACTATTTTTACAATAAAATTGATTA
This sequence comes from Schmidtea mediterranea, assembly GCA_022537955.1. NCBI lineage: Eukaryota > Metazoa > Platyhelminthes > Tricladida > Dugesiidae > Schmidtea > Schmidtea mediterranea. Next base: position 8,650 of record JAKGRZ010000072.1, on the reverse strand, counting down.
TTTGTACCATTGTAGTCAAAACATTATGGAGAACATATATCGGGAAATGATTCTAAATGATTTTAAATTGAATAAAGAAATACTTAGAAACAGGATGGCAATGGCCATTACAAATCCAGAATCTTCCGAGAGGCCCTATACGGCTACAAATGCAAAGCAATCACAGTAAAAATTATGACATACGAAAAATGTACAAATGAATTGCAGGTGAGTATAAACGGAAAAATGCGATTAATGGAACCTATAACAAGAGTATTACTGGAAGAGCATACTAAGTCAATCATCAGATACACAATGATAACAACCTGTAAGCAAAGTAATTGAAGCTTAGGCAGTCATGATTTTTTTCGACGTACCGCAGAACCTTCGTCAACGAAATGAAAGCATAAACGCACGAGTTACTCACACCTACATCCAGATTAAGTCGAGGTTTAAGCTCATAAGACTCAGTAGTACCTTACAGTAGAAGCCCGCCAGACGCTATAGGCACCCTGTTTTCTGAAGGCCTAATTTATCGATTACACGGATACGAGTTCGAAGGACAACAGATCATAAGTACCGAGCTAGGCTAATTTACTTAATGAAAACTGCGCGAATAACGCAACTCCGACAAGTTATTTTCATAATAACCAGTCACATTATCCAATGTATGTCTTAGATGAGTCGTGTATCGATGCATCGAGGATCACCGTACGCTTCCCTGTACACTCTGCCGCGAGATGCAGACAAGCAATGTGGGACGCGGGTCTTTCGATCTCGCCTGTGCGGGAATTCAGAGGAAGTCGTTCGAATGCCTACGATGATGTGGGCCTCCCGCATGTAGCAATCAAAGAGAACCGGGACGGTATCCCGCCCGGGAGAGCCGGAGCTGTGCCGAATTTATATTAGCCCATCTCGAGGAACGACAGAAGCAGAAGGATTGCTAAGTGGAGATGGCCAGATATCACTTGGCCAGAGTGAACGCCGATATCGCCGCCGGCAGAATTACGAGTACCGACAGATATGCCCCGTCGTATGGCATATCCTACGAGCTGAATGACCCAGTGTTGGAGGAACTATCCACCCCGATGAATGTGGTAGTTCCGAGGAGAATTCTTTCTAAAGAAATGCGAGACGAGGACCGCAATACCAATGTAAGACGGGATCATCCATATGCTCGTGAAAGGCCGAGACGATATCAAAACAATCATTACCCAAGCTCAATTCGACGCTAATATGTCTTAATCAATAAACATTGGATTTTAAATGTTTTCTCTATATTCTTTGCTTAACTGTTATTAAATTTTTAAGATGCAAAATAACATTAGTCGAATAATAAAATAATGCTCACGGCCTAGTAGTACCGATATTTAATGAGCCTTTCGCCAATCGGTTAATGTTAGATTTATCAAAACTAAAGAGAAAAGCCTACAAATAAAGTTGTATCGATTTCTAATAAATTACTTGATTATAGATATGGATCCACTCAACACTGAGCAGAGAATTATGGCGCTCATGTCTTGAAAATGCATAATTGCACCGACAATTGCTACAAATATCACGGGAGATTCAAAAGATCAAATCAACATTGGTAGAACCAATCAAGGTGAAGTCGCTGTACCAAAAGTTGAATGCCGCACAACGTGGATGGACAGAGGAAAAACAGCTCTGCCAGGCACAGAAAACGCAAATCCGCAGTTTAGAAGTGGCGTTATTGGCTTGCCAAGAGGGCAATGCCGTAACGTATCCACTCGTATTTGCGCCGGCTCAGTTGGCATATAGAGAGGCCACTGACGCCACCAAGCCAGCGGCGAAATCTTCACTACGACTTCCAGGTAAGGCGGAACGCGCTAGGCGTCGCGAGTTACCAGCTTCCAAGTCAAGTTGAGTTATAATGTGTGTCAACTAATAAATATTTGGGTTATTTCATTGTTTTGTTTCATTAATTTGTCGTGTTGAAAATTAAAACAATTTAATTAGAGTTATGTACTAGGGTTCGGGTAAGAAGTGAATTAAGAGAGAGTTAAGTTGATTTGTAAAGAACCGAAAGTAGGAAAATCGCATACAGGCCTTATAACGGTAGTGCGTAGAACCCACTATGAGATCGGGCCTTAGCAGTTCTTTCGTAGTGCTCACCTTTGGAGATCTCATAACCAGTGGTTACAGTACCAACGTTACTTAGCAACGGGTAACCATTGGGGGCAAGAAACATTACATGTATGGGGTCAGGAATAGACACCGCAAACCCCACAATAAAGAAATTTTCTGTGCGTTTTATTGAGAGTCTGCAATTTGTTAATTGCTCTTTGGTAAAGGCAGTACAAACACTTTCAGATCTTCCATTGACATCATTATTTTTGAAAAGATAATGCGTTGATTCGAAATGTATTTTTCCATTTAACTTTGCTACTTCTTTGGATATTCGTAAGACTACGTATGAATCAACTCCTATCTGGTCTGGTGTAAGTGAAGATGAGTACTCTAAGGCATAGTGAATTTTAAGTCAACAAAACTGTAATACTTTATGGACTATATGTTAACATATCTTAAATTAGATGTATTCCTCCTTGCGGATTATTTCCAATAATTTCGCGCAAAAGCCATTAAATTGAGCCTTTAAATTTCTACGGAATTACTGGCATGTCGTAAGTCTCGGCAATAATGTCATTAATGAAACCTGTTGAGCTTTTACAAGATATGGAAATTGTTTGATCAGGAAGTAGTTTGGTATTCGATCCATGATGAAAAGTATTTAATAATATTTCATGACTTAGACGTGAAAGCATTTTGCAGAACTCTACTTGATTTGCTTAGGGTTTGTATCCCATCATTATTATACGAGCTGATCTTAATGCAATACCAATGGGAATAAAATCTGTGCTTAGCACGAAAATATTTGACACCAACAACCTTGTGTAGTTTCACCAAATCACAAAATGTTGGAGAAACATGGAAAGAATTATAAGCCAAAATATAGTGATCATTTAAATCTCCTTCCAAATCCGGCTTCCTATAATCATGCTTATCCATGACTCTCAAAATTATGCTTCTTTCATTTAAATAAAAGAAATGCAGAAACATCAGTTTCATTTGTAATTTACTGTCAACAGTTTTACATTGTTCATTTTCATAGCTTTTCAACTGATTGTAATTAATATATTTCAACAAGTTTTCTTTTCGAATTTCTAACACTGATTTTTTACTATCAATGGCATTAGAATCATTGCTTCCAGAACAATCTTGAATATTATCCAAGAGGATTTTGGAGCTGAACAAAGTGTTAGTTCGATAATTATAGGACGGCTTGCAAAGAGGAAAATTTTGGAATTTTTCTGTAAAAGGTGTCCGCCCAACATTCAATTTGAGCCAGTACTTGCTGTTGTATATCGGTGAATTGAATTGGAGCTTTTATTCAATCAATGAAGATGAGACTTTATCAACAATTATTTTATTGTCCAGAGAAAATAAAGTATTGAAATCTTTAATAAAGCAACTTTCAATTTTATTATTTCACAATTATTTCACAGTTGTTTACTTTCATTTTAGGAAAACTCGAACCAGGAATTAGAATTTATTCATAAGAATCGTCTTTATCTAATTTCTTAATAAAGGGGAATTTGTTTGCATTAGAAAACTCAGCATTTCCACATAAACAAATTCTTGAATCATTATCGCAAAATAGTTCATAATCAGATCTAATATCGCTATTCATATTTCAGTATCTGGTTATTGAATAACTTTTTATTAAGTTTTTAATGAAATCCAAAGGCTCTTGAACGAAATTTTAAATTTAACAAAGTCAATTAATCAACAAATAAATTCTATATTTAAAGAACACTAATTTACACATCTTATTAAAACACATATTAATCTAAGTAAATTAAAAAATATCACAAAACTTTTTCTTTTATTTAATTTTAGAGAATTTAAATTGCTAGGTCCTTTACAATTTATTTTAATTTACATAATCATAATTTAATTTAGTTTAATTAATATGGTGCCTATCCAGAAATGTTTAATTTCTATGAGGTAGGAATACGAGGAGGTAAACATTTGTTAATAAACATTACGTTGCGACCTCTGAAGATACAGGGTTATTATATATTGATATAATAATCTGTATGGTGATTTTATATGGGTTCATGATGGTCTGAATGATGTTTTACAAGAGTGTATGAATATCGAATTCGTTCCATATGGTTATATTATGGAGGTTGACATCGATATTCCAAATAACTTGCATGACTTTATGAATAACTTTTCACTTGCTCCGGAAACATGTGTCCTCCCAATTTAAAAGTTGAAAAGCTAATGTTAACGCTTTGGCCAAAGAAGAACCATGTTCTTCATTGGATGCTTTGAAACTTTAATTGTCTCACCAATATTTAAAAATCTATTGATACAAATACTAACTTGCGTGCTAGTTCAGTTAGTGAACTTTATAGAGATTTGTATAAATTATACAACAATAGCCTATACGGCAAAACATTTGAAAATTTAAAAAACCGAATGAATTTACGGTTGTGTAATTCAGCTGAAACGTTGATTACGTATTCATCAAAACCTTCATTTAGAAAAACCAATAAATAGATGAAGACTTGTTTGCTGCAAATTTCAATAAGGACTCTATATGTTTATATAGACCCAGCTACATCAGACAGTCTCTACTTGATTTATCTAAACTACGAATGTATCGACTCCAATATATTGAATTGGAGAAATATAGACAACAATTTAATTGCCAGATAAATATAGTAGCTGGTGATACTGATAGCTTCTTCTTGGAGATTAAAAATTTAAAGATCGATGTTCTTTTGCCAGAAATGATTTCTGATAATTTGTTGGACACTTCGAATTATGATCCTTCTCATCCTTTATATTTTAGGAAACTTGACTCTGTCATCGGAAAGTTTAAAGATGAGATCAAGGGAATTGGTTACACTGAATGGGTTTTCTTGCGTCCAAAATGTTATATTCTTTTAGGAAACAAATCATTGATGAAAGCCAAGGGTGTAACATTACCTGGTACAGATATAAAACATCAAACATATTTAGAGGTTTTCTATTGCATAGTTGTTTCTGTACCTCAGACTAGAATTGGAACTAGAAATCATCAGTTTCATACATTTAAAAACTCGAAATTAGCTTTAACAAATCATGATGATTGGAGAAGTTGGGTAAGAAAAAACACAAGTTTAGCATATGGGCATTATATGGAGGCAGATGTGACGATAATATTAATAAACATAATGAAATTCAACCTATAGCAAATCCTGATCTCAATGAACGTTTCAAAATTTTATTTGATAGTGTGAATTTTTGACGAGAACAACAATGTGATTTTTTATGAATTGTTAATAAAACTTTTGTATTGAATTATTTTAAAACGAATAGATTGATTAAGAAATTTTTCTTGAAAGAATATTCAAAAAATTAATTTGAAAAATTTACAAGCTATCCAGCCAGCTCCTGTGGGGCTTGCGAAAGTTGCCACAAGCCGTGGGGGGGGCGATTGGAAAATTAAAAGATTCTATGAATATTAAGTTTTGGGAAATTTTACTATGAATTTTGAGTTTTAGGAAATTTTTTGAGTTGGAAAATTTTTCTAGGGATTTTGAGTTTTGGGAAATTTATCTCATGGAAAAGTTGTATCATGATAATATCCCAGTATATTCTCAATTTTTAGTTGTTGTTGATAAATCCCATGAATAATGTCATTAATCTGTATCAAAATCCTCTTAATTCATCAATAATCCTCTTTAAAATACATGTAATAATAATATAAAATTTTCCATGTATAAAAATTTCTATAAAAGGTTGTATATATTTGGATATGTATGTATTTTTATTGATGGGGTTTGGTGATTTTCAAAAAATTATTATAATAAGTAAAAAATTTGGGAAAATAAAATAATTAATTAAAAATAATCAAAAAATTAAAATCAATATTTCCAGGGGGAAATGGGTGTGTGCCGATGCCAATTGACGAGATGAGTACGAAAATAATAATATAAAATTAATTCGGGACCCCTAGAAAAAGTTATTGAAACAATACAAATTAATTAATTAATTAATTAAAATGACGAAAACAAATAAATTAAATTAAGGAGAAATTCTCCGAATTCAATAAATTTAATTACAAATGGAACTGATCATTCCCTAATGCGATTTATTTCGTAGTCTTCTCCCGGGAAACGGCCGAAGTGGCCAAAAGATAAAAGCCAATTGTCTAACTAGTTCCCCGGGTGTCCAATGTAAATTGCTGTAAACCAAATTAGTTGTTTGAGGAGAGATTCCCTATATATTAGGGAGTCTCAAATCAACAACGGGGACAAAAATAATTTTGAAAAATTGCGAGTAACAGAAAAGTTAAAAAAATTCCTTAAATTGAAAAAGAACTAGTCAGACTTGTCAAGGATATTTTAGTAGTAAATTGAAAAGGCAGCTTCCTGTGGGGATTCTTGACATTATTGTAAAAAGAAACAATCGTTGTGAAATTGTTAGTATCGAATTAAAGTTTTCCTGTGCTGAGTTATTCCAGTATCATTTAAAGAGCACGTGGAGTCAGAGCAAACAGTTCTACCCAACCAAATAAAATTATAACTCAACATTATTTTCTATATAGATAAAAATTTACCCAAATTTTTCCAAGTATCTAAAAACTTTAAAAATAAAAATTTGATATTAAACATTGAAGTGACCTACATACACCTGTGCTGGTGTACTGGAAAACATTCTACAACTGCTGACTATTTACGCCCACTGACGTCATATGGTACCATATTTCTAGGGTGCCATTTCTCTCGCACACCACACAATTTACATCTCACTACCATACACCCATGAGTTAATCCATGTTGGTACTGTATATGATAGCCGAATGTTATTCGAGCAGGTGAGTATTGTTGCTAATACTACTCCTCGAATAATATTCGATTCAAAGCGGCCGCTAGAAAGTCTTACGTATTCCTATAATACGGCAATCCAAAAATATATCTGGTTCCTTAAGTTTAAGCAATGGAACTTGACTGTGAAGATATCGATCATTACTGAAGCAAACAAAGCTACAAATTTAGTGCTGTTTTTAGATAAATGGAACGACAGATGAACAAGGTTTCGGTTTCTGATAGAGTAGCGACGTAGCAGAAGGTTAAACAAAAAATCCGTTCCTAAAAAGGGTATAATTTAAACTACGTATTAATTTAAATTTGTTTTACCTTAATTTAACGTTAAAATTAAATCAATCGATTTGATATTAGAATGTTTTATCTGAACTAATTCAGACGGTAGGCTGCGATCAGTAGACCGGCCTAGGGAAAATTTTGAAATTCTTCTATACCATTTTTGATGATAACTATTGCAATTATTGTATAAGAAAATTTATTGTGTTTTCTATATATCAATATTGTTATGTCAACTATGTATTAGATTAATTAACTATTCTACCTTTTAATCGATTTTTAATACAGGTTTTGATTATTTTAATAATTAATGGTTTTCGTCAGAGTTGATAGTGTAAAATTTTAATTGAGTGCACAGCTTAGTTTGTCCTTATCTATTGACTTGGTCAATTTCACTGGGTCCTATCTTTTACTAGTCTCCTTATAGGGTAATTCATCTCTTATTGTTTTCATCGATGGAGAACTTTATATGCCTATTTACTAGAACGCGTGCTGCTCGGTTGTTTTCCTATATTGTAGTTTTTTACGTGAAGGTTAGCTGACTGATGCCTTCCCGTGTTCTACAACTAAAAACAAGACATCTGAATTTCATGAGTCTCGAAATTTCTACTCTACCCCTAGCTACCCGGTCGAGTTATAAATCAGAGAGGGTTTGATAAAACAAAACATTCTGCTTAATGATCTATCAAGGATCACCCTTAATTCCCCTATCTGGTGGCGCCCTTCCCGTATTTTAGTTCTGCTCGTCTCGACCGACGTTTCCATCAGCCGTTACGAGTTTTAAAACGGTGCCCAGCGATTAAAGTCCTACGTCTTACGACTAGGCCTCGCCGCGAACAACCGAGTTTTCAAGAGTGCACGGCCAACAACCGCAACTAACGAAAGTTAACTCGTTAGCTGGATCACCAGCCTACCTTCTTGAGAGCTATTATTATACATAATATATAATTTGCCGGGAACTCTCCATATAAATAGATATATATGTATATCTGAACATCCAAAACATTTAAATTAGTTATGATAATTTATTTACATTTATTTAAATTTACAAATCAATAAAAAAATGATCCTTACTTCAAAAATGATTCCAAATCAAGTACAATTAAAATGAGTTAAGTTGTAAAGTTGAAGTTGAAAGTGAAATTAAAGTTTAGTTAAGTTTTTTGTTGAAAATAATGAATTAGGTCACTGTTTATATAGTAGTTTCATGCATCTGTGCGACCAATAGGCGATTTTTTGCCATTTTAAGGGCTTTTTATTATTTTTATTAATTTTCAAATATTTTTATAATTTTTTTAGCATTTTTTTCATTTTCTAATATATTCTTTTTGTCGTTATCAAATCTATTTTTATTGTAATTTTTATGCAGTATACTTTTTAGCCCTTAAAATTTTGTTTCTTGGTCGCCGCTTCTGCCTATGTTTTATCTAAACCTTATTTTGGCAGTTTTATTTGAATTCGTATATGTTTCTTTTTGCCTCTGTATGCGT